>MIQA02024154.1:0-29636 GCA_001887855.2 Sclerospora graminicola
TCACGATCAAGCGGATGGAAGTGACCGATCCAGCCGGCCGGATGCCGGATCGGATCATGACTCGGATGGACGGAGTACTCCCTCCGACAGTCAGTCGTCTGGGCCCCCCGTGGGTGTTCGCGTCTCAAGAAGATTTTCTGAGAGCGACTACACCACAGCTCAGTCCATGCAGCATTCAAGCGCGCAAACATCTCCTACTATCCGTAACCATGAAGCGCAGGACGCTTTTGAAGGAAGTCGCCTCGCTGAGCTACCGATAGCTACACATACGAAACAAGCACATAAGTGAAATCAAGATGGTGCTAAACATGTATTTGATAATACGTTAAGCACGAGTGGCTTAAAGTGGTTAAGAAAAATTATCCGTTAAAGTGAAATATGAAAGATACATTAACCAAGGCGCATAAAGAATTGCACATTTAAGTACCTACAGACATGTCTTGAAGTGACATCACCTTGGCGTGGAAGCGCAACGTGTGACGATAAAACGCACGACAGGTTCCGTCAGTAGCGACTTCTGGCATGTAGGCGTTTGCTGCGCGGTTCAAAAATGAGAGCCGATGATCCTTCATTGTAATTCCCGGCGGAACCATCAAAATGTCAATGCGATACTCGCGTAAGTAGCCTTTGACAGCTGCCTTGAACTTGCTAAACACGTTCTCGATAGGGTTAAGCATTGGTGAGTAAGGACCTAACCGCAGAAGAGTTGCAGTTACGAATTCGTCCTCTTTAAATACTTCTTCGATTGGACAGTGACACGGGGCGTTATCAAGAACGAGGACGACCTCGCAAAGGTTTATATCATCGGAGGCTTGAATATGACGAAGCAAATAGCGAACAAAGTTGTTCGAAATCAAAACCTTGTTGCTTCCAACGAGAGTTTTGTAGTAGACGAGACCGTTCTCATTTATGCAAGCGATGACATGCATATTCTGCCCAACACCGGCAAATACTCTTTTCATAGCACGACGGCCTCGTAGACTCCTACCTTGAGTGCGCGTATTCCACAAATTAAAATTAGTTTCGTCCATGTATATAACTACCTTACCTGCCGCTTGGTACTCCTGCAGTTTTATGAGATAGTCAAGTATTTTCTCCTTGTTGATGTGCTTGTTCATGTATTGCGGCTCCTTATGATGTTGCTTCAGTGTGAAGCACGACGCATCCAAATAGTTTTTGATGGTTTGCGTAGCAACCCTAACACCAAATGCATGTTCTAGCTTGTCAGCTAGTTGGTTAGGGTTAAATCTGGGTCTTCACTTAGCGTATCGAGAAGAAACTCAACAAGATCGTTTGTAACCTTAACCGTTGTGCGTCCTCTTCGTCCCTTCGCAATAGGCATGTCATGCTTAACATGGCGGCGCACTCAGTCACGTGCAGTGTTAAACTTTACGCCACATTCCCTTGTTATGCGTTCCCATTCGTATCCTCCTTGTCTTGCAGCTCAAGCACACGTAGTTTTGTCTCAAGTGTGTGCCGTTGATACTTGTAAGACATGTGAATATGTACAATACAGTACAGTACAGGTATTAATGTTTATGACTTGTGGTGCAAAAAAAAGAAATGGGAATTAACCATTTCATCAGTAGCTGAAAGTTATGGCGGGAAAATGAGCGAGTTACTCCTTGAGCGCACCAGAAATCCGTTACAGTCAAAAATGGCGCGAAGCAGGATAAAAGTTTTGTGTGCATAAAGTTTTATAAAACCTCTTAATTCTAGCGTCAAGTATAAAAAGTGGGCGGTTTTCCGAATTTGCTTTTGTTCTTGCCGTTCTTAATTTGTTCTTTGCCGAACTAGGACTGGAAAAGGTGTACTGTAGCTTTTTTACACGCTTTGGAAGTATGTGGCAACTACCTAGATTTATTCTTTGCTTACTGAATATCCGGACAGCTTTTCTTGGCTAGTGTTTCAGTGCTGCTTATTGAATTAGCTGATAGTATTAGTGCTACGTGAGCCAATATCCATGCCATGACGAGTCGTATCCTGTGAGTTACGGACTCAAATGGGACTTTTGCCAAACTAGGGTCCTTTTCAGGTTTGTTGCCAAACAAGGATTCAAACGTTAGAATAGGGTGCTGTTTGTGAATAAAGTTCAAATGAGGGTCCCCCAAAGATGTACTCCCTCCGTCCCAAAGTTATTGTCCGATTCACGGTTTTTTAGCGTCCCATTTTTATTGTCTTATTTTTATATAGGAAGTGCTACAGTTGATCGAAATGAATTCTCTCCTTTGCAGGTGCACGTGAAGGTAGAAATATCATAATATACATAGTACTTGATCATGAAGGTAGACATGGCATCGTTTAGAGAGTACAGTACTTGATCGCAGGCCTTTTCAGATCAATGTGCTGGACCGGAACCCGGTTGATGTTATGCATGGAGATGAAGAGCGCACAGTACCTCGAATGTTGGCATGCCTTATAGCAGCTGTTAATATATACTCGTACACCGCTCGCCGTTGTCTTTCAGTCAAATTCTTCTTCTTCCCAAGGATTATAGCATCATGGGTACCCCAACTTTAACCACTTCGCATTCACACAAAAATGGCCCAACAAAAATATAGCATGTATCAGTGCAGAGCTGGGTCCCTCCATCACCAGCACCTTCATCGGCATATGCTGGAGCGAAGTTTATATATCTACCGGTGCTCCGTCAAATGACTCCAAAATTAGTAGGTAGTTTTTGGTACTGCAACTTAAGCTAGCGTAAAGCTTAAAACCCCAATTTATCATCAAATGAAAGCCCTTAAAAAACTATAATTTGATGTAATTTATAACAAAAAAGCAGTATTTTTGACCTTAATCTCAGTGTTTAAACAACAATCAGACAATAACTTTGGTACGGAGGGAGTACTAAGTACAATCTGCAGGGACAATAGAGAGTAACGTTACATGTGTTTTGCAATTGTCAGAACAGGGGACCTTAGCATTTTGGTTGAATACGTCACATTATACTTACAATCCATTGGCCCCGGGATCGAACCCGGGACCTGCCGGTCCCGAAGGGAGCAGTAAACCACTCGACCACGGTCGGGTCTTACCTTAGCATTTTGGTGGTGGGATTAGCCCCGACGACAAAGTTTACAAACATAAGCAAGAAACAACGCCTTTCTAGCTTTGCAACGGGTGAGTTTTAAAAGATTTTATCGTACCCTCTGAGCACCAAAATAGTGATTGTGGCATACAACTAGGCAAGGTGAAGTTGAAGCTAGAGCACTTGTAAAAATTTGCTAAAACAAAATTTGCATAAAGCGCTCAAACGTCTTGCAGCAATTTTAGAGTGTAATATCGTACTTCAAAGCAACGGGTTTGTTCGTGTCTCGTCGAAGAAGCTAATAAACTTAATCGATTTCTTGTGATTCTCTGTCCTTAGAAATGTCTGCATTTTTTGCATTGACGACTGTCATGTGTCGATCAAAAGTGACTACAAAATTTCCACTTTCCCCGGGATCGTGTAGTTCGTCTAGATCCAAAGCAGCGTACAGCTAACACTCGTAAGTGTAATAGCAAGAATGAACGTGATATAGATGACGGCAGCAGCTCCATTCCCTTGAGGCTCATGAAGAAGCCCGTTAGCACTGGAATAAACACCTCGCCCATGAATGGTTAACTTGTTTTTCGAGTAGTGTGTTTGGCGTGTGGCCAATAATGGGGCTACAACACCGTTTCGATCCAACCTGACGACCTTGCACCTGGGGAAAAGAAGAGGAGGAAATGAAGTCTCCAGTCTCACGATCAGTTTTCCGTCGATGAGAAATGGATCAAGCGTTAGCTCCAAACGCCCCACTGGCGCCCAGAACTCGATGGCCTTCTCGTGAGTACGCCATGAGCAAAATTCCCACGCAGATGCTCTGTATGTAGTAGACGTGGACCAACTTTATTAACTTTACTACTGTTTTAGGGCTAACTTCTCTACCTTTAGTTATTATAACTTTACTACTGTAGTGTACCATGAGAAATGCCAAGTCAGGGTTATCGGATGTGCTACTTTGCCAAAGTAGGGTGCTTTCGATTGTACATCTTTGGGGGACCCTCATTTGAACTTTATTAAAAAACAGCACCCTATTCTAACGTTTGAATCCTAGTTTGGCAACAAACCTGAAAAAGTTCCCTATTTTGACAAAAGTCCTCTCAAATGTGGCTGTACAAATACTTGGCGCGGGCAGGGCTGGTAAAAACCTAGATTTTTTTAAACCCAAAAGTAGGTTTGAATAAAACCTGAATTAAACCTAAATAAAACCTAGATTATGCAGTTTGCACAGCCCACATGTTAGGGCAAGCTTGACTCCCTCTTAAAATGAAAATATATATCAAATTCTACGAGAATTCTATCGGATTATTGCTTTCTGTGTTATTGGCCATATTTGACGTTTGGGGGTCAGCAAAGAAAGTGGCGATATGCTCTCTGCAAATGAGTCTTAAAAATTTATGAGGTTGAAATTCTGATATCTGATAACTCAACGATTAAAACCTACTTATGCCAGCCCATTGAATTTTAGGTTTTATTCCAAACCTGATTAAAACCTAATGCATTTAAACCTATGCTTGCCAGCCCTGAGCGCGGGGTGTCTGTGCTGGTGACTAATTTTGTACTACCGGTACACGTGAACGAACAACGAAAACTGGCAAAATGCGAAGACGATAACAAGCTGACGTAAGTACGACGAACGTTGAAAATCCCATGTATGTTTACAACTTTTGTAACAGTTACACTTCTTTCTGAGACCAGAAGGGCCAACTCCGGCTAGTGGTATCCTCCTTAGTTGGAAGCTGGAGGAAGCGACAGGTTCGGGAACGAGAAGCCTGCTGGAGCTTTCACGCAATCCTGCGCAGCGGCCGTGCATTCAGAACAGATCTGGGAGTACAGCGTACGTCTGCATCCAAATTGTGCACTGGCACACTTCGCAGTGTTCATGTAGCACGGCGGATTGGAAGCAGTCAGATTTTGAGGAGATGGAAGCGGGATCATGCTGCTGTTTGTGACATTGCTGGTTAGTTGATTGTACATGGCAACCATTTGAGCAGTGCGGTTGGCGTTGGCATCTTGATCACTTGGATTGTTCCAGAATGGAAGGCATTGCTCCACCTCAAACCCTTGACCAGTGTTGCGAGCCTTGAATTCCACGCCGCCACTTTCACAAAATTGCTGATAATTGGCATAACCCAGTTTGGTAATGCCAACTAGATCATCAATGTTTAGGTAACCCAGAATACGGTAGGTGTACGTGCAAGTTTGTCCATCAGGCTGGACTCCCATGGGGCAAAGCCCACCACCGAACTTTTCTCGGCAGTCTGCCGTCTTTTCTGCTCGGTACGCATGGGCACATGAGTTTGGGTACGAGCACCAATAGGTGTTAGGGTAGGGTGCTCGTGGGTCAGAAGCTTGCGGGTTGCAGCCAACATTGGGCCCAACGTTCATTTCGCCGTTCAGACCATAAAAGGCTTTACAGCTTGCAGGAAGGTCAGCGCCCGCGTTCGTGCACTTTGCACCGTCCATAGCTACGAATGGGCCATATTCAAGAGGAATGTGATTTTCGTAGTACTTGATGCTGGACGTGGGCTGTACGATTGTCATTTCGTAAAACACAACGTACTGCATGTCGTTCTTACGGTGGCACTTGACCGACTGCTCGTTTACGTTGATGCCTTCAGCTTGCACATACATCAGCGCACCTTCAACGGACGCGGTGTTGACAGTGTCCAAGCCGTTCTGGTAGGCAAGTTGGTCCGTGTCACCGTATTTGGAGAGCCACAAGTTCACATTTGGGTGCCACGCAGGAGCGTCACCTTGAACACGAGCTTGAATGACCTTAACAGCTGACATGTGCCAGCTGCCGTCAGCATTGGCAGTGGCGCCTAACAGAGCGCAAAATAGACCAAAGTGACGCCACATTTTCGACTAAGTTTCGAATGGAAAGGTAGGGGAGATATGCTTGACAAGGTAGAAACCGAAATGACAAAGTCTACAGCTCTGCGACGGCATGGACGAACATGCCTTGCTTGGTACTGGTATTACAAATATGCGTTATGTTCGGAACGCATGTTTTGAAGGTACCTGGAAGAGGATTTGAAATGATTTACACAGGTGGTATCATAGTGTCTATGCAGTCAAATTGAAGCAGGTTGTACAGTATACTGTACTAGATTTTGCAGACCTTCAGGTGGGTGTACCTATACCCCCGAGTTCCCGATGTGACCATGTACCACTCGACCACGGGATCGGGAACATAAAGAACTAAGTGCGCTTGATCACCATTTGTTGACAAGTGGATATGCACGGCGCTACGAGACTTAAGTATTTGTAATATATCGTTTTTGAATTTGCCGCTCTCCCATATCTAACAAAACGACAACTAACAAAACGACAACGAATAGTTAGTGAACCTTCCTTTTCACACATCACACTTCAGTCGACAGACGCATGCGTGGACAACCTATCCCTAAACATTTTGCTGCACAGTTTGCAGCCGACAGACAATAAGTCAGTCACAAATCATTTTGGCTGACATCTACCGAAAAAGGATTTTTTACGGAGCCAAATCAAGTTTTGTTACTGTAGCCAATGAGGAGAAAATCCAGCGCATAAGGGTACCCATTTTCCATAATCATGCCTTCATAGGGGTACATATTTTATAATAACCCACCATAAACAATAACATTTGCCCAAAATCATCATTTAGGCCGTACAACCCCTTCACTACCATCGAAAGTGCGAATAGTCGTGTTCTGTAGTTCCGTCGTAACAGGGCGGCCTGCCCCTTGCCATGAAGTACCATCTCTCGCTGTCAGTTCAATGTCATCTTCATTGTCTGTATCTTTGTTTGCAAACGATCATCTAAACGTTTTCTTGCAACATTACAATCTAATGGAAAATTGTCCTCCTAAATACCGGTACCGTACCAATGTCGAGACATCGGTTCTTGGCGTTGCAGATTCGGAAGAAGAGGAGAAGAAGAAGAGGAGAAGAAGAAGACCACGAAGGAAGAGCGTAGTTAGAGTAAAAAGGAAAAGTGTATTAAATTAAGTAAACGTGGCGCTCTAAATGAGCGCTGAGTGGTTTGTGACCATTAGTTTAGGACAGAGAGGAACAGTATTATCTCGTAGAATGAAATTGACAATTTAGGAGCTAAAGCCAGTAT
Source organism: Sclerospora graminicola (assembly GCA_001887855.2). Taxonomy (NCBI): domain Eukaryota; phylum Oomycota; class Peronosporomycetes; order Peronosporales; family Peronosporaceae; genus Sclerospora; species Sclerospora graminicola. The sequence goes on from MIQA02024154.1 coordinate 7,137, forward strand.
TGTACTGTATCTGTAATACTGGCTTTAGGGGCCTTACTTCGACAACCAAAAGAGATACAGCATGTAATTGAGGCTCTCGGTGAGGCGATCATGTAATTCAATTTCTAAGTTTTTTTTTACTTTACTGTTAAGTTATGCAAATTACCGCGAGAGCTGTACAGTAGTTCTTAAAGATTTCGCATCGACTTTAAACAACAGGCCTGACTTTGTATAAAGACAATCCTCTCAAATTGATAGGTTGTGAAAACTTCATACCCCTTCTAAACAAATTGTACGTGAACAACATATATGGACCCTTTTTTAATAAGTAACACTTATACATCGACAAAATCCCGAAAGTCGTCCACCTTAAATCCCATGCTATCAGCGACATCGAGCAAATCATCCATTGAAAACAACGACTTATTGCATCGAGCTGCAGCTTTCATTAACCGAGCAACATAAGCTTTTACCTTCTTTGCAAGACTCATGCCTCCGCTTCTACCAAAGTCAAGATTCCCGTCGTCCGTGACATACGTATCTAATGGACTCTCTTGCATAATGTCGACAACGTCTTGTGCATGCTCAGCCAAAACTGTTTCAGCAAGCTCAACTCGGACACGCGCCTGTGAAAGGCGAATGAGTGACTCAAGCTGCCGTGTTGTGATTGGAATGCTGTCTGTCGAGCTCGGATGACCTTCACCGGCTGAACGCAAGTCCAACTACTTCATTTGTAGCACCGTAGCAGCCTCGGATGACAAGCGCGGACGCATATAACGCCGAGCGTACGCGATAAACTTCCGCACAAAGTAAAGAGGAATCGGATTCATGCTCAACTCGGACGCTTTCTGACGAAGACGGCGCAAAATCGAGCATAAATTCAAGTTTGCTGTCTCTTTGTAGCATTCACGTGGTTCATCAGCGTTGCTAGCGGAGTTCCAAACACTTTGTGATGTACTGTGATTTTGTGTGCGCTTCCTTTTTCGCTTGTGAGAATTCATGACATGTTCGGACAACAATCGATCTCTCTCTCCTCTGGCTGGTCCAACATGATACAAGATCAAAGCGAGACAGCAGTGCAGCTTTCATTTTTAAGCTCTCTCCCACTGATCGACTGCGATCGTAGTGGCCACCGCTCGGATTAGCAGCAGCGATAACAGATGTTCTGGCATTGAGCTTACACAATGTCTGCATTTGCAATACTGATACTTTGTTGTTTCATTGCCTCCAGCAACGCTTGATAGTCGCAAATGCCCGAACAATTGTTTACAACGTCCGACTGTTTATAGCGGTACATATAAACTGCTAAAATTAATGCCTGCATGCATTTCTATACCTTCATACTATATAGTTTAATGATTGGTTTGTACCTAAAAATTTGAGAGGATTGTCTGTATTTTTTTACTTACCGTATAAGCAGTGTTATATCCGACACGGTGTTATATCCGACAACATATATTAGCTAATCAGATCAACTTTTTTCTGTACAAACTCGTGTTATACCCGACAGCACTTTAATTATAGGTACAAAACTGAGTTCCACACACGCTAAAACTGGAGAAGGGGCAGCGACAGCACCTCCATCCCAATAGGGGTCGACGACTTAAGCATTACGAGCGCACGGTCCCTAGATACGAGTTTCGTTTCGATGTTATCACCTTATTATACTAACAAGAACCAGTTGCAATATAATATTTACTAGTATTACTTGGTTACACCTTGTTTCTTGCATTAGGAGCGGTTTAGAAGTTCGTTTGTCTAAAATGCGCTACGTCATGGGGCAGAGAATCTCCTTTTAGAAAAATCACCTTTAGGAATTTCCCCTATATTTTGGAGAAGAAGAAGCCATGGAATCGTCACCATCACAACACTATCGGTTTAGATTGAATGAAGCTTCATTCTGCACCCTAGCCTGGTTTCACGAACTCCAGTTTGAGATATACGCCACGTCCAACGGTACTTTGGTTAGAGGTTCGGCTGGAATAAGTTGGAATTCATCACTGGCATCCTTGTCTAGCACCAGTGCAATATATCTGGCTCTGTCATCATTCGGAAGTAGACCCACATACTTGTCAAGTGCCTCCGAGTCAATTGTTGATTTATTGGACTTCGTTATTTATATCATGGCAACCACTCGTTCCCCATCCATGTTCAGCTCGGCAACACTGTCGGCGGTCTCCAGGCAACGCGTGCAGGGCATGTGCTCAAGGCGTTGCGGGCGTTTTTTCTCGTCCCCGATCACGGCATGTCTTTCGTCGTCAAGCTTCACACCTACCGCGGATTTCTTGTTCAACCACGTGCCGTCGCCCTTCTTGGCCAAGTACAGGTCCAGCTTGCTTCCAACCACACAACGTTACTCTCGTTGGTCCATGAGTGTGGACTCAGTTTCGTTGACAAATACATGACACGGTTTATTTTCCTTAAGGAGTGCCATCATACTGGAACATTGAGGTCCTCCTGTAAGCCACAACACAAGTGAATTGGTGCTTGGCTGACTGCGAGACTCAAAGTACCAGTACAGTAATGCTCGTCCATGACTATTAAAGGCGAATTCCGCGATTTTCGCCCTCTAAAATTAGTTTCTACCTGGTTGAATGCGTTTCATTATACTTACAACCCAGCCAAGTTGGTTCGAATTTGGATTTTCGTCCACGGTGGGGACTCGAACCCGCAATCTCCCGGTCCCGAGTGCAGGGCCTTAACCACTGCACCAACCAAGGTCGGTGTGGTCAAATTTACTTCTACCTGGTATTTTTGTATGCTGTGTATTATTCATTGTTACAGTATGTTTGAAACCCTGACATTTTCGGAATTCGGCTGTCGGATATATAACCGGTTATACGGTATATAAGTAATCGGACTTTTGCCAAAATAGATACTTTTTCAGCTTTATCACCAAACTAGGAGTCAAACGTCAGAACAGGGGTTTTGTGAATAACCGTAAAAAAACAAGTTATGTCGCCTGATGTTAATTGTCGCCTAGATATTTAGCCAATCAATGGGAAGTACACTCCTCGCTTTTGATACAAAAGCCCTTTAGAGGGGTGGGGAAACGGGTACCGTACTGGATCACCGATGCGACATCTAACTTGTGTTCTACGGTAAAGTCCAAATGAGGGTCCCCCAAAGAAGTACAATCTGCAGGGACAGTGAAGGGTACAAATGATTTGCGCCTGTCAGAACAGGGTACCAGAGCTTACTGATTTGGGTCATTTGCCGTAAATACACAATCTGGGACTACGAGATAACTTGTACAGGCAAACTTTGAAGGTAGCCAGTTCGTGATATTCTACAATCAGCGCGACTTCGACAAAAGAAAGTTGTTGGTGATTTACTCTCCAGTGCCAAAAATTTGTCGCTATAGTGTTAAGAGTCTTGATTGTGTGCCTTATTCTCGTGTGTTGTATTGCGAAATGTTGCTTTAGATGGCGATTTAGAGATCTTTGAGAAGATGATCGAATCAATGCAAGTGATGAGTGTTACGAACATTAAAGAGACGCTGATGGACTTTAAGGATGCACACAAACGCATGGCGTTCCACTTTGTAGCAGCGATAGGACGGCGAAAAGCGATAAATTACTTTCTAGTACGCGCACCAGAGTGTGTCCAGTGTTTGGATGAAGAGGGCGCGACACTATTACTTTATGCAGCAAAGTAAAATGAGTTTGTTGTGGTCAAGTTGCTGCTAGCGTATGGTACATATCCTAATGCGTCGATGAAGAATCGTACGACGGCTCTCCATGAAGCCGCAGCGAATGGAAGTATTCGAACAGTGAAGCTACTAGTAGAGAATCAAGCGCAGCTGAATGTGAGAACGAAAAATGGAGCGCCCTTGCACTTTGCTGTGTATGAAAATCACGAGAAGACGGTCGCCGAGCTGCTGCGGCTTGTTGCGAAGCCCGATGTGACAAATGATAGTGGGGCGACGCCATTGACGCTGGCGTGTCTCATTTGAACAAGCCTGTGGGGGTAAATGAGTTGCTAGAAAGTTGAACACATCACCGCTACACATTTGAGCACTGTCAGTGCACCATGAGAACTGCCAAGTCAGGGTTATTGGAACCGCTTTTTTTTTTACCAAAGTAGGGTGATTTGGATTGTACATCTTTGGGGGACCCTCATTTACTTTTTATTCACAAACAGCACCCTACTCTGACGTTTGAATCCTAATTGGCAATAAACCTGTAAAAGTACCCTATTTTGGCAAAAGTCGAAGTAAATTCGTAAAAGAAAAATTTGTGGAGTAGTGTGTAAAACGGAAAGTGTGTATTATTAAGATAGACAAAGTCCTGGCTAAAAAAACTATTTCTAATGTGTTCTCTTGCGCTACATCCAGCTGGATCTATCTTTATCTATATATGTACGCTAAGATTAACACTCCATACCGCATTTGGTCGAGCTGAATATAGCTCCCAATCTTCTGTCCACTATTCCTCTACTCATTATCAGGGCTGACAAGCACAGGTTTAAACGCATTAGGATTTAAAATAATAAAACCCAAAATCCAATGTCTGTCAGAAGAAGGCGTTAATCGTTGAGTCGTCAGATATCAGAATTTCAACCTCAGAAATTTTCAAAACTCAATTGCAGAGATCTCATCGCCACTGCCTTGTTGACTTCCGAAGGCCATGCCAATAACACAGAAAGCAATAATCAAATATAATTCTCGTAAAATTGAATCATTTTTGCTTTTAAGGTGACGTTAAATTTGCCCTAACATGCTAGTTTGTTGGTTGCCGAGCTCTGCTAGGTACTCATGAGGGTTCTACAGCGAGTTCGGTCCGGCACCTCCACCAACAGATGTTGACATACAATCACCCATGAAAATAAAAAACGGTGGCAATAAGTTTTCGAGACCATTACGTCTTACGACCGAAACGTCGTCTATTGTTTGTTTCCTGTTTGCTCGTTTAGACACCGGTATGAATTTTATCCGATTAAATACGATTATGTGCCCTTTCGTTTTCTGGGCTGTGCCCTTAGTGTTTCCCTTGTGACAATTAGCTTGGGACAGAGGGGAAAAGTATAAAACCATTCTTGGAGAATGAAATAGACAATTATGAGCTCTACACGTGTTTTTACTGGTGTCTAAAGAGCTAAAGCTACTTCAGACACAGTTGGCTGTGTTACGACATTTCTTATGTCAACTGGTTAATAATAAGCAGGGCAGGTAAAAACCTAGATTTTTTGGGGGTTGTACTCTATTGACGTTCTTCCTCGTAGTCTTCTTCTTCTCTTTTCGACGGCACTAGCGACTCGACTTCGATTAATCCGAGAGTGATACGCCCACCCTGCCCATGTCCCCTGATGCGCGCGAGACACAGCGCCGTCACGAGGTCGCCGCTAGTGCCGATTCTCCATCCGTCCCATCAACGTTGCCGCCTTCTAATAACGATGCTGCCGCTCTAAAGCAGCAGCAGAAGACGCTGTTTCTTCTGGGCCACTCTGCGCTAGTTCATCCGAGAAAGAGACGAAGGCTGACGCGAATTTCCCCTACCCATCCACCCGACCAAGAAGATGCCTACGTCTGAGTCGACCCTTCCCATGATTAGGTCGCTCACGGCGGTCACGTAGCGTCTGACGGATCGTATACACAGACTTATAGCATTCCACGGGTAGCACATGCAAGTCGTTGATCGTGTTGATCAGAAACGACCTCGTTTTCGGCTCCATGCATCGACAGCGATGTGCGTTGGGTATGCGCCTCTTACGCGCCTTCCGGGCACAGCGAGCACGCCGCTTTACCTGCTTTGCCTTCGGTTAAGCACGGAGTTTAATCCGGGGTCTTTCAGCCTCGCGTTTTGTCTCTACGAAAGCTCCACGGCACACAGTGACCCGTACTACATCAACACTATCTAATGACGATTAAGTACGATAAGGGAACTGAATTGTCCTCGAGTTTGAGCAGGCGCTCAAGTCAGCCGAAGATGCTACCCGCATCATGATTAAGGACGATAAAACGTTGCTCCATCTGTATCATGTCATGCCTTCCTCGTGGAAGCCCGACCCATCTATCTGGAAGGGCAGTAATAAGTTTATTCCCTACACCGATCTAAAAACTAACATCGAACGGAAGGTGTTGGCCGACTCTGCCAAGCGCAAGTACGTCATCGAGAACGGTACATCCGATATCTTGGTGACGCCAAGCGAGACTGTACTTTGCGTGGTTCAAAAATCACCCGGATGGAACGGACGATCCGCCACACACGTCTCGAGGATGCACCTACTCAACCATGATCGTCGTATGGGGTCCGTCATGGAAGGTACTGTTCTCCCAGCAAACTTTGCAGTCATGGAGCACCAGCCGCGTCGTCACAATGGCCAACACCATCGCAATGAGCGCCGCCGACAAAGAAACCCCGTCAGTCGAGGGACAACAACCAAAACCGGTTCAGTCAGCGCTCGCCTAGCACGTCTCGCCCGGACTCGTCGTGGAAGACACTTGACATGTTAAATCGATTTGGATACCCAGTTGACCCAACGCAAGTTCCAAAATTGAAATCACGAGTCTGGCTTTTTATTGTCTATACGCCTGATACGACGGAAATTGGCATCTCCGCCACCAGCGCCGAGCGGCTATATCCTACGTGGACGGTGGACCCTGGCTGCACTCGTCATGCCGCGTATCAAGATGCCTGTTTTGGGAGATTCATCCCTAACGGGCAGCATCACAGTGGTCAGCATGAAGCAACTACAGATTGGAAGTATCGGTAACATGGAGTTTCTGGTTAAGGACTCAAAGGAAATGACACGTACGCTCGTGCTCCCTGACGTACCCGCCATGAAGTGCAATCGACTCTCTACCGTGCAGTTGCTGAAAGCCCACTTCCGTGTTGCCTCTAATGGCCCGTCCAAGTGCACGTTCTTCTTCGGCAAAAGCTTCAAGCTACACGCCAATATTGATAGCACGATGGACTTATTCCAACTCCGCGACACGCTACCTGACAAGATGCCACCACAGGCGGAACAGGCGCTAATCACTGCGGAAGCCACTAAGCCTGTCAATGCTCTTGTGGCCCGAACTGGTATGAACCCCACTGTACTCTTATGGAACAAACTGTCTCGGTAATCCAAACTTTCGTATGATGTAGGCCATGTCTAGGACCCACACGGCTACATCTTTGGCCTTCACTCGAGCTTTCTCGATCCAGCAGTACTTCTTTCCATCTTGAATTTTTTCTTAAGCCCAATGGGCTCCCTTTTATACTGCACATTTTGAACGTGCGAAAGATCCTCTTCAAAATTCATTCTGACAATAACAGTTCCCTGCAATATCCTAGGTTTAGAAGTGCTCATTACTTTATCACGTTTATTGATGACTACAGCCGTTTCATTGTTCTGTTTGTCGTCAAACGAAAGTCAAAACGCTATGAGTGCTATGGACAGTTACGTAAGGTGGCGAGAATTGATTTAACACTGAGATCGGTCTTCTATGAGATGCAGTTTAACCAATATGATCTAGAAGTTACAAGTCTGCAATCTGAAAATGGTGCGTTCGTCCTAACGCCTGAATTCCAACGAAATGAGCTCAAACCAGACCAAGTTCTGTATGTTCGATTTTTGGTTTACCCTAAGCTAAAAATGGCTATCGTCTATTGAGCACTACCGAGAACCGTATCAGTTACAGCCGTGATTTAACATTCCGTGAGGACACGTTTCCAAAGCTGACTTTTATAGAAGTTCCCAATGCGTACAGCCTTACCACCACAACGTGAATTCCTTTCACCAGTTTGTGCGATTCTCCAACGCAATCAGACCTCTCTCTTAGCCACCCACCCTGACGAGCAAGAAGTTCATCTGCAGAAAAAGGCTAAACTAGTCGATTCGTCGGACTCAAACACTAAGACTACGTTTCTTAATGATCCAGAGATCTTAAGGCGGAAAACCTCGCTCATGGCCAGATTAGAGAGCTTTCGCAACATAAAAATCGAGGAGGTTCCAGTTTTTATTTGAGTAAGGCGTGGTTTAGGGCAAATCACAAACTCGATCTCATCTCAATCGCGGTTAGGTTTAAGATTTCGGACTTGTATCTCAACTGATGAGATTCATTTGAGATACATGTACCAGAAGCGGGAACCAGTAAAAATGGTATAGCTACGTTCATTTCGGTCGGGATATTTCGTATGAAGGCCCCCTAGAGCTTGCGGATTTAATCCTTGAGATGATGTTTTGATGTAAAATTTTATCTAGTAGCTATTCTTTTATAATTGTAATATTCGCCACCCACCACGCCAATATGGAGATGGCACGGGAGCAGCTTCGACTTAAGGCAGGATATTCGCTTTGTAAAGGACCCGTGGCGACAAGGGGGATTATATAAACATTTTGATAAGTTAGAATAGAGAACGATTTCTGGTCACTCAAATAAATGACCGCTTGACCGTGCCCTGAAACAGAAGTCATGCAAAAGTACACAGAAGCCACTGTTATCTCTTAAGCTCACCCACGTCGTCAAGCAGCCAACACATCTAAAAAAAGACATTTATTTTAGACAGTTTTGCAGCGTTGGTTGCACTTGAAGTTTTCCCTGTATGTGAATTTCGCGGGCACCACCGTGTACGATTTTACAGGGCTCAAAATAAAAAACTGTCAAATGCTCTACAAAAGATAAACCTGATTTTATAGACAAAATACTAGGAATAAGTGCATGCCCGCAAGAAGCATTATAGCTTTACAGCACTATTTCTTGGTCTCAATGATTTTAATCTTGGCCTTGCGGGTCTTCTTTGGATGATCTATTTCAATCTGGTTGTGCTTATGTAAACTGCCAAAGCGATCCAGAAGGGGGCTAACTTTAGGCTTCAAAGTCCGAAAGTTGCCAGTTAGCTCTTCCGAGAAAGAGACTGGCGTCGAGCGTTCCAATTTGCTGCATTATATAATGTGGAAGAAATAATAAGCAACCGTGACGCATTAAGATCAGAGAGAACTTCACCACACAATTAACTTACATATACTTCCCAGCCACGCGAACGGAGGGTTCCTCATGTAACTTTTGCTCCTTTTGAAGCTTTTTAGCTCCAATTCTTTGGCCACTTTTTTCTCGCACTTAACAATTTCTTGGAGAATGTGAGAGGAACTATGACATCATTGATAAAGCAAGAAGATTAAATGACTTTGGTCTTAACCATAAACTCAGATGCTGAACGTACGAGTTGATCTGCTTTAAAATAGCCTTCTCGTCACGTCGTCACTTCCATCTGCTTTTGTCGTGAACGCTTGTTACGCTGAGCACGGGTCAGTTTTTCAGGTAACGTTCGGGTCTGCATACAATATCAGTAAACATACTTGAATCTAAACTCGTGAGAGGAACTATGCCATCATTGATAAAGCAAGAAGATTAAATGACTTTGAAAAAAAACGAGTTGATCCGCTTTAAAATAGCCTTCTCGTCACGTCGACTTCGTAGTTTCATCTCCATCTGCTTTTGTCGTGAACGCTTGTTACGCTGAGCACGGCTCAGTTTTTCAGGTAACTTTCGGGTCTGCATATACCAAGATTAAAATATCAGTAAAAATACTTGAATCTAAACTCCACCACCACTATCTACCTTCGTGATCGTATCGTGCTCGCCTTCTGAGTTGCTGGACTCTGCCTCCGATTCTGACGATTCCTGTTTAATGTATTGCAGCGTTTCCTTTTACATGCCAAGGGTATACGCTCTTGCATTTGAGCTCTTTTTTTCTCTACGATCGAGCTCTTCTGCTACTACCTCCGCCAATACGTCTTGATGTGTATCAAAGTCAGGATGGTATGATTGGCCTGCAACTGCTACCTCAACCGAAGGTACCTTATACTTGGTTGAAGCTACAAGTTTGCGCCGCTTGGTCTGCTTCACTACAACAGGCACCACGTACTCATTTACCAGTAGGTTCTGCTCGTTATCTTTTACGCTGCCGTCTTGACTCCACAGCTCCTTAACCTTCTTCTTCATCTTCTCCTCCTGTTCAAACATTTTTAATTGATTGTCTTGCTGCTGCATCTTCCTGACCACCGAAATCTCACTCTTGCTGCACTTAGATGCATCAAAGTTTCGCGTATGGCCAGCAGTGGATCGTTCTGCAATTTGTCCAACGTTTGTTTCTTTGTCAGCGGAACGGGTGCATTGCCACCCTTGTTGTCCACCTGATATAGATGTTCAGCCTTAAGATGTTTAAGCTTCTTTTCTTCAGCGTCCAGTTGAATGTTCTCTTCCACCTGATTCCCTACGGCCTTAACGCGCTGATGTCGTCGACGTTTGCTACCACCCATGATGAAACTCAACTGAAAGTGATTGATGACATGCGAAATATTTTTTTTGGGTGACGTTTCAGTTGAGTTCCAGTTTGCATAAACATATCTATCTCAAACTGAGACTCAACTCAAATGGTTTGCGAAAGTTCTCTATTACCTCCCTTCTAGCTACTCGCTATAACCCCGACCCTAAGACCTTTCGAGAACAAATCAGGCATCTGACTGGCTTGCTGTTGCTCGATCTGATTTTGATTCTCTGATCAGCAACAAACATGGACTTTAGTCTCCCAGCCTATTAACCGGGAGGTGTTGCAGTTTCGGTGGGTTTTCGTACGCAAACGCGGTATAAAGCTCGCCTCGGCTTCCAACAAAATACGGCATTAACCAAAGTGAAAAATTATTTCTAGTGGTCCGCATGGAAGCCCTGCGACTCTTGCTCATGATATCAGCAGTCCTCGATTATGCGTTGGAACAAATGAACGTCAAAACTGTGTTCTTGCACGAATCCCTAGATGAAGAAATCTACATGAACCAGCCTGACGGTTTCCGATCAACCTGAGCATGTGTGCAGACTTGTCAAGAGCTTTTATGACAAAAGCAAACACCTCGCATCTGGTATCAAACCTTTGCCACTTACCTTCAAAACCTAGGATTCCATCGTCGCATCAAACACCGCTATGTGCTCTACAACTCTATATGCTCAACGCACCTTGCTATATTGCAGTTTACGTAGATGACTTACTGATTATCTTACCGTCCAAACAAGTCGTTGCTCGTGTCAAATAGGCTCTGAGCTTTGAGCTCCACATGACCGATTTTAGGGGGGGTAATGTGGTAAAACAGATATAACAAAAGAAGATGTAAGTGGCCCACATCCCAACGCTGATTGGTAGACGCAAAGGCAACCATCATGGATGCGACGGTTGATAGGTGGGACATGCCGATCTAACGTCGGATAATACGTGCTATAACGGGTTAAGTTGAAAAGTGGGAAAAGTATGGAGATCACCGTTCGCAAGTCTTATTATTGAGTGGAGTGGATTGGTTAAGTATCACGACTATCTATGGATGTCCGGACATCGGACCGGGTCGACTAAGAAGTTGGACCGGTCGAGATATAAACAACGAAGTATGTTTACGGTTGGCTTAACACATGGGATGTAATGGAGTTATGTTGCCCAGGTGATATCGATGTTAAGTATCAGTGATTCAAATTGTCAGATGGTTGTGAAGTATGGCTGATCGATTGAATTTGCTGGTTTAGTCTGAAGACATGGTGGTCTATGAGAGTGAAAAGGGTCAAGGTATACAGCATTGATTTGTCTGGAGACATACCAAGTCGACTTCGAAGCTCAACACCAACCGACCCCGATCGGCGTCAAGAGGTCAGCCCAAGTCGGCCTCAAAAAGATGATCACGAGCCGATCCCGCAAGGTTGAGTATGTGTCAGCTGCAGAAGTCAGACAGAAAAGCCGACCCCAAGTCAACCCGAGTGGGTCTCAGTCGGCCTCAATAAACCGACTACAAGGAGTTTAGTCAAGGTCGGCTCTGTGCCATCCCCAGAAGTCGGCTTTAGATCAGCCCAAGAAGCTGACTCCGAGCAGACTCTTAGCCGACTACTTGGAATACCAGGTCAGATCGGCTGAAGATCGGTTGAAGGTAGACCGAACCAGGTTGAAGATCAGGTAAAGATCGGCTGGAAGAGGTATCGGCCAAACCATGTGATAGGACGATCAGGATCGAAGTATTAGGTAAGTCACACAGGTTGGTGTATGGTACATTAGGTATTAGATATTACATAAAATAATAGGATTGGATTGACCCCTGAGCAACGAGTCACACCGTCACGTATTGGCGGTCATTGGGAGCACCGGGCTAACAAGGCCCCTGTAGCCCAACTATATTCCCGCTTGAGACGCGCGTTGACGCATTTTGGCTCACCGAAAGTTCCCCTACGGAATTGTTTTAGTTCTTTTCATCCCTTTCTCCCACGCTCCGTGTTTTGAACACGTTATTTCAATTCGAAAGGTTTTTGTGGAGATAACTTTGTGGTTTTACTTTGTGGAAGATCGTGATTATATATCGTGATTTTACGTGGTTAATGATTATCTCTCGTTTTATTGGTTGGTCCGGTCGGGTGAAAAATCCCGACACAAAGTTTACGCTACTTATACGCAGTACCACCCTTAATCCGTCCTCTGGTGAAGATTTCTACCAGAGATCAACCCCGTCTCGAAGAAGGCACTTCCTCCGACCTGATCGCGAAAACTTTCAGCATCTATAGTCCACCTGAGTGAGCGAAACCACCGAATACCAATGGGTACACAAGGTTAGATGAAGTTAAAAATGGATTCTATCGTGCTTGACGACCGGTCGGTAGTCCGGGACGATCGGGTCAGTCATTCTAGTGATGCTTGTCCCATCCTGAAGTCGACCAGAATTAACAGAGTACCCCCTTGGATAATTGGTCGCCCGGTCCAGTGGGAATCCGAGTTGGTCCCAGGACTTCTGGATTCTCCACCACAAAGGTGCGCGTGCCTAGGGCCAATCGCTCGATGTTCATCCAACAAACAGGCTATGCCACAATTTACTGGAACGCTTCGCAATGTTAGAATCGTATCCGAAGTCGATCCTCAATGCTTAAAGCTAAGTTCAAATGGGTGCCCTGTAAAAGAAGAAGAGACTGCTAGAGATGGTATATCGTAGCAAGGAGATGTTCAACCCGTAACGAATGTACACACGACTTTTGTGCACAAAATATAACAATTCGAACTTTCGATGGCAATCAATGATTTTCAGAAGATGCTCGTGCTAGGTTATCCAAGTTCTTACACATTACAAACATCTCAGGGTGGGATGCAACCCAATGACTAGAGATGTTTGTGGATAAGATTGAGAATTTCGCAAAATGGTAATACAAGCAGTTTTCAACCAGTGACTAATATGATTGGGGACAGCTGCTGGAGTTGTTCCGAAAGAAGTTACTGCAGAGATACATCTCCACCAAGACTACACGCTAACGTAAAGAACGATGAACTGGCGTCTTGGTACTAGTACACTCTAAAAGCGACTGGAATTACTTGCGGGGGGGGGGAATCCAGATTCAACTGCGCTGGATGATCATATAGAACAATTTTTTGGGAGTCTCCGCGACCGATCGGTACAAACGCAGTTTTGATTCACTATTAAATACATTAACTGATGATGTACCCGTCGTGTCAGATGCGCCCCGAAAAGAAAGCGTGAGGTCGTTAAGCCAGTGGACGGGATTTAAGAATAATTTGTACCAGCAGTAAGCCGAGTGGATAGCGAGGTGGTTAATGCACTAGTGACGGGATTTAGTTCCAGATACCAGTGAGTGCAACGACTGGTGGAAATCTATTATCATATATGGTTTAAATTTGTGATGTTGGATATCCGGTTACCGGATGCGACCAAGTTGCTGAAAGTATACAACATATACAAGAAAGACACAAAAAAGGAAGGGTGTCTAAGGCTTGGTCGTTACATACGCAGACATACAAAGGAAAGACACCCAAGACGCAGGGCAGGACCATTATATGTAGTTACATGCAGAGATGTATACAGATGCAGGGCATCCAGACGCAGGGCGTCTACCGCAGGGCGGTTGCGAAGTTGAAGACAACTTCAACATATATATCTAGGAGCTTTTAAATGTATATATAATCATGTTGGCTAAACATATAACTAAATAGAGCATGCAGGGTGAGGTGCCAGTAGGCAATCTCACAGGTGGAGCGTAGGGCGCTAACACACAGAAGTGGAAGTACAAGGCACCTACTTCCCACCATGCCCTGAGTCCCCAAGGCCATTCAGGCACCAACGTGACGAGTTTCCGTTTCCTCTGTCATACGGCATAAACCTACAGAAGTGCATACTTAGTGACAGGTCACTACTTAACTACGGCTAACTACGATCTATGTTATTACACATAGGGGCGTTCTTATTTACTTTCCCACGGGAGCTCCCGGGAGCAACCCTCGGAACTTGATTAGACAAGAGAAAATTTACCTCGCCTGTCTATGTAACCTTTTGCTCCTAGAAGTTGATGCTGGCACTATTTGCGTTGGTATACGAGCTCCAGCGCTTAAAATCTTGGAATCAAGCTTTTTATGCATGGCGAAACGTCAACTTGTACCCCATGGTATTCTAGAACTAAACGTGATCACCGAGTCGACAGCAGCGCTGAGGGACGTGGAAGCCTAGCTCGGACAAGTCTTTTCCCATAAACTACCAGCTAACTCGATATTTTCATGTTCAACGCGAAACGCGATGATAGCATCATTTCCGACGTAGATTGATACGTTCGATTGGTCCGGGACTGTGCGTTCCAGACGCAGCATGCTCTGACGCGCAATCTGTTACAAACATTCCATCTGACTGCGTGGGTATCGAATTCGTCAAACCGTGGCTTGAAATCAAATTAAACGGAGTTGCTAACGCCACGCTGTCGGATTATATTGATGGCTTCTTCCAAGTGGTATTAAAATACCACTCGGAAATCAATTAACTGTACGTTCCTTTTACATGCTGTATTCTAAAGATGTTTACTCGGTAATCTGCTTACTTTGCACATTAAGTATGTGCTATTGCTGTATTAGGGTATGATACGTCGACTATGGACGTGCTGGAGAGCATGAAATGTCCCAGCCGTTTTACGTCGAAATAGTATCAATACCATACTGATCACGATCTTATTTCAGTGGCTGTAGATGCGCTGTCCCCCGAGCACTCCCCGTCCATGCTGTTTCGGTATACTTTCTGGAGAAAATCCCCTATTCTGCTGACGAGGGAGGTGTGACGCAAAGTATGAAGCTGGTTGTAAATTTATCTTTGTTTCTTTTGCCTGTATTAATGCAACAGTTTTTGGGCAAACGCTCTAATGCGTGCTTCCGTTCTCTCACGACCCTTGGCGGGGGCGGAAGCGGGAGGGAAATCGGGACCAACAAATCAAGCGCAGCATCCTTGTTTGATCTGCAAGGTAATTCTCGCCAATTTTCTGATGAATCACATGGCGCTGGTCTCGTAGTATGACCGCTTTGACTCCGAAGTGGCGTTGTGCAATACTTCCTCTGGGCTGAAATAAACGCAACAAAGACCTTCAAACTTAAATATCTTTTACAATATTGTATTTTAGTTCAATCTAACTGCTTGAATCAATCGGCCTTGACTTCCCCTTTTTTATGCCCTTATTAATTTATTTGAAAAGAAATGGTTCTACTACCACGTCCCAAAACTCACAGGTCAGAATTTTTGAAAACTCAAATTCCGCCCAGCAAAGAAGAGGTCGCCAGGAGCAAAACCACTCCCATGCAAAACTTTGAAGATACGGAACGCAGAAAATTTATTGCAGAGCTCTTGAAGCGCAGTACAAACGGTGATTTGTCAAGAGGAGAGTTAGCTGGTCATTATAGGTGAGAATTCCGAGGGTATACTATTAGGTTGCCATTGCTTTTCACTCGCGGACAAACTTGGTCGTCACAGGTCGACAATTGCAAGAATATGGACCAAATACAAGCAGGCAGCTTCAGAAAGGCCGAGCATGAATATTGGCGCAGCAGCAAGAAACAACGTGTTGTTCGGAGGAAGTTAAATCGAAAAGATTAGCAGGAACGTGTAGCTGCAGTTCCCGGGGAGTATCATCAGGCGCAACGACGAATAGCAGATCTAGCTGGTATTTCCAGGTACCTTGTGAGAGCCTAAATAAAAGAAGAAGAGCTTATCCGAGCTTCTGGACGTATAAAATCTCTCCTATCTTCGAGAAAATAGTGTGAGCGTCTAGAATTTGCCCTTGGTTTTGTCAATGATTCTACGATGGAATTGAGAATGGACAACATGATACACGTCTATGAGGTTAATATGAGCGTCCGGAAGCTGATGGAGTACCACCTCGCACTGTGTCAAATGAGGTCTGTCATTAAATACAAAGCTACGCGTTATTCTTTGATATATTTTTTAGGGAATATTCCATAATGTGACTCGAATTACACCCTGCGTCTTGGGGGCATTCTTAACGGGGTTATGGGTCATGACCCTTTGGAATTCATGGATTTTCATTGGTTTTAATGTAGAGAAGGGGTGGGGATGCTGTTACCCCACCAGAGTCTAAATTGTTAATGACAACGTACACTCTTTCCGGCCACTTCCCGGTGCCGTATTCGAGCTATTCTTTCGCGCATGATCCAATTACAACTTTTAGCTGTCAATGCTGCGCATTAGAAATGAGATGGCGTAAAGAAAGTAGTGCATACTGAAGGGACCACTACGAGTCAAGTTTGCAAACTGCAATCTCACGATTGTCACATACATGAAACTACAAACTTTTATATCGACCAAATGATCCACGGCTTAACAATCGAAGATCAGACAGAGGTTGTACGAGACGATTTTAACACACTTCATGTTGGGGCTGTCTTTCGTTGTGACATTTCTACACCAATGGGTCATAACCCTCTTAGGAACGCACTTGAAACCCAAACATAGTTTCAAAACATATGGGTCCGTGACCCGAGGATTGTTACCCCGTTAGGAAGCCCCTAGGGTGACTTCTCTTAAATGTCTGTAACCTTCCACCAAATTTGTCTGTTAAAATTTGAAGGCATTTTCATGAAATGAAATTTTATGTTAGGCAAAAATGCGTGGACCACTACATATGAGTTCTAGCTTATGAAGTACGATTTTGAAATTAATAACTTGAATATATATTACTTTTTTCCTTTTACATACGCACGACAAGTAGTGACTGGTGAGAGTGCGGGTTTCAGTACTTCATCGTTTGGCTTTCTAAGCTAAAGTACGCATCAAAACAGACAAACAAGTGTGTTGGTGATTTCTAGCCGGATTGCGAACACTCGGTGCTACATTGTTTGCACTAACTGCGGTTGCAAATTCCTACTGGTTATGAGCCCAATGGTCAGGCGCTTAAACCACGCATCTTCACCGAAACAAAAGTTTTGAAGTCTTTAATTTTCGTTCTCGCTTTTTCGTGGATCATTGGAATATCATGTCTGTAACAGGGCTGCTGTTACGCGGCTTACACTGTAAGTTTGCAGTGAGGAAGCGTGCAAATTGTGTAGGACCAAATGTAATTCGGTCCTCCTTAGTTTACCTTGGATAAACTTAGATAGAAAAGTAATTAGTGTATTAATTAACTATCAATTAAGTATATATATTACTATATATATACACCTAAGGGTGCTTGAGTGCTAGAAGGTAAGTTTAAGAGTGAATATATTTATGGTTGGTTAAGAGCTAACTAGTATAATTAGACCTAGACTAATCATAGTAACATGTAGTATAAAACTGATCTAATGATATTTTTATCATTAGATGACTTGTCAGATTCAATTATATCAGAATCTGTTCTCAAAGGTGGATTATGACAACTTATAATCCAATATTCACAATTTCAGGTATTACGTCTGAAATTGAACTGTGATATTTCTACTCAAATATCACTTATGTAATGGTACCCCATTACATCACCCCCCACTCAAGCTGGTTGGCCAATAATATAATGTAATATTGGCCAATCGAGTGGTGGCACTTGTTGGTCATAACGATATTCTGTTATAACTCATCTTTGACCAAAAGTAAACTAATGGTCAGCAAACGCAGCGGCGCTCTTACGGGCACTGCCGATACTCTGGAAACAGACATCACCTCTGCATCACGTGCGGAGGTGTCGTCGAATGCCGACGCTCCGAATGTAGCGTCGAAGCGCAAGACAAATCCGAAAGACCGCTTGTCTCTCGTAGTAGACGCTGTGGAAGCAGTGTCTAAGCGAGGGCGGGAAGACGTCGCGAATGCAGCGTCTTCCGCGTCTCCACCTGCCGCAAGGCGGGTGTCCAAGAAGAAGTTCAACGACATCTTCGGAGAGTCATCTGACTCCGAGAATGAGGGCGAGGACGATACCGTCCCTGTCAACAACTCTAGTGGGGTTAAGACCGCTAGGACTGCTTCGCCGTTAAGTGATGGCGAAGTGGATTCTGACGCCGTCGATTACGACAGCGACAACTCAATGAAGCGGTGGTATGAGGAGCGTAGGGCTCCTCCTGGACCTCGTCATTCGCCAGGTCGTAGCGAAGACGACTTTGAGATGACAGGTGGTGCTCCACCTGCCAAGAAACATCGTGCGGGAGCGGCTTACGCTGCTTCCGATTCACTGTGTCGTGTGGAACGTCATGTTCCGTACGAAGTGGGGTTCTGGACCCCAGCATGGACGCTTGCCATCGGAAGTGGTGGTCACGTCAAACGCGATTGTCAATATCCATTGTTTGACATTAATGCGCTTGATGATTGCGAGGACCTTCGCAATCGTCATTTTGATCGTAGTACTGACGATAGACGTCGGTACTTCATCGACCTTTTCTTCCAAGCTCGTCACTACACGAACCGGAAAGGGTCGCAAAAGAATAAGGACGACAAAGACGCCCTTACTCAGAGTTGGAATGCCTTTGT
The DNA here is from genome assembly GCA_001887855.2 of Sclerospora graminicola. NCBI lineage: Eukaryota > Oomycota > Peronosporomycetes > Peronosporales > Peronosporaceae > Sclerospora > Sclerospora graminicola. Next base: position 25,827 of record MIQA02024154.1, read on the forward strand.
TGACAATTACAACAAAGGTCCCGACGAGTATGTGAAGAAGGTTCACGTAAATCGCGAGCGCTTCTTAAAGTACTCACGCACTGGTAAAATGGAGTTTATCCATTTCACTTGCATTAAAGAGGGGTTCTCTTGCGGGGTTCCTTCGAACATGAAGTGTCCGTGTTGTCCCGCGGGAGCTCCTCGTCTAACCGAAAAGGAGCGAAGAGGGTACCGAGGTTTCTCAGTACCCGCTAATGTTAAGAGCCTTATCGACGCTCTTAAAGCATCGGTACCTAGTACCGAAGCTTCGCAGCCACCAGCACCTAGTGTTGGCGTGCCGCCCACATCAACACCTAGTGTTGACGCTTCTTTTGAGTTCGAGGAGAAGTATCCTTCTCGAACTCACGCAGGAGGTCAGGGGCATCCGCCCTCAACACCTCAATCGGTTCCCAAGAGTCAAACTCTTGGGAATATCCCAGCCAACGCACCAAGTACTCGGTACGCTGCCCCTTCTTATAGGGAACCGAGCGCTTCGAAAGCAAGCGCTCGAGAATGTAGCGCTTGTTCCCCTGACTGTCAATCAGGGGCGGCGGGGGCTGATAATTCCCTCGGCGTTGTTGTTGCGGATCATGGTTATCAGCTCCGCAAGCTTGAGAAGCACTGTAACGCTTTGAGCGAGGACATGTGCCACCCGATGAAAACGTATCGTTATCATCGAGACGAGATTCGCGAGATTCTAGACGCGCATGTCGTGATGCAGAAGAAAAGTGATCTTCTGATGATCGACGTTGATCGTTTAAAGTCGGAGATGGAAACTCTCCAGGCTTCCCACCATCGGTTGGAGACCGATTACAAGTCTCTTTTGGGAGACTTAAAGAAGCACGGCATTCGCCGTGGCGATGCGTCTCGTCCGAAGACGTAGACGATCGGTACGGTTTGAGCCTCCCAACGTAAAACGTTGGATGGAGGCGCATGGCCGCGGGAATGTCTAAAGTGTAGGCATTCCCCTTAACACCTTGGACCTTAAAGGGCCCAATGAACTTAGGTAGCAACTTCCGTGTAGGGAAGTTGCTAATTGCATGTGTAGGCAGATTAGTTGTAGATAACATAACTAATTCACCTTTTTGAAAAGAATTTGTGTTCTTCCTTCCGTTCTTATCCGCATTCTGCTTCTGCTTGTCAAAAGCGGAAGCAAGCGCGTCTTTTACATAGCGTATTACAGCTTGACGCTGTAATACGAATTCATCTACTGTTTTATTGGCAGTAGATGGGTTGTTTTCATTGTCTGCAGCCATTGCTGCCGACACATATTCCGCATAAGCGGTTTCGGTTTCCGAAACTGCTTGAGTTTCTTCTGTGGTAACAGTAGAAGACTCATCAGTTTCTTCGCAAGTTGCAACTGCAGCTTGTGCATCGACTCGCTCGAAATTTGAGCGGGTCCCTCCCCCACTTAGATTTGGCGTACCGCCAAGTAAAGCCGGGGTTCGTGGATGCCTTAAGGCATTCACGTAGAACGGTGTATGCTTAGTAGAAGCATGCACCGAGTTGTTTATTGCAAACTCAGTGAGTGGCAAATAATCACTCCACTGCTCGAAGGCATGCGCGTAAGAACGCAGCATGTCGCCGAGAACGCGGTTAACGCGCTCAGTCTGCCCATCCGTTTCCGGATGGTCCGCGGTTGACATCTTCAACTGCGTGCCCAGTAATGAGAACGTTTCTTGCCAGAAACGCCCTGTAAATCTTGGATCACGATCCGAGACTATGTTCTCTGGCATTCCGTGTAAACGGAATACCGTGTCAACGAATATCCGCGCCGTTTGCGCAGCGGTGACATTCGCTGACACTGCAGCAAGATGAACCATCTTACTGAAACGGTCTACAAAGACCACAATGCTTGTTTTCCGACTGTGATCAGCCGGAAGACCAAAGATAAAATCCATAGAAATGGACTTCCAACACTCTGTCGGAACCGGCAGAGATTGGAGGGGAGCCTGCGCAGACTGTGCGGGCTTGACGCGCTGGCAAATCTCGCAAGCGCGGACGTACTTACGTACCCATTTGTATTGGTTACGCCACTAGAAATCGCGTGCGAGAGAAGCATACGTCTTCTCTCGACCCTGATGCCCCGAAATCGGTGCATCATGGTACTCAAACAAAAGTTGATGTTTGAGATCATCGTCGTTTGGAACGACAATACGGTTTACATCATCTTGGTCTGTGCTGTAAAACAACAGACAATCGTGCAATTGATAGCGATGCACGCATGCGCGAAGGAACTCAGGAAGTTCCTTGCGTTTCCGATCTGATTGATCACTCAAGTAATCGATCAGTAGGCGAGTTTCCTCGTCGTTCTCGTATGCTTGACGTATTTGTCGCACAAGCGGCGAAGACAGATCGGTGCAGCGTATCGCATTTGCACTGGTTGCTTCGGTTACGGACGGTTTCGTCTCGTAATCGGGGCGTCGTGATAGCGCATCCGCTACCACGTTCAGCTTTCCCGGTTTATACTCAACCGTGAAGTTGTATTCTGCAAAGAATGACAGCCAACGTGCCATTCTTTGGGAGATGTGTGGCGAATTCACGGCCGTGCGTAGTGACGCATGGTCCGTGTAAACCACGAAGGGTCTATCTCCTAAGAGATAGATCCTAAACTTCGCCAGTGCGTACTTCATGGCAAGGAGTTCCTTGTCGTGCACCGGATAGTTGCGTTCGGCTGGACGCAGCTGACGCGATTGGTAATAAATCACGCGATCACGATCATCGTGATCACGTTGCATCAAGGCGCAGCCGATAGCAAAATCGCTCGCGTCGCAAACGACGTGAAACGGCCGCTCGTTGTCGGCGATTGCCAACACGGGAGCTTCAGTCAAGCTACGCTTGACTGCATCAAACGCATCTTGGCACTGGGTATTCCAGCGCCAATCGATATCTTTCTCCAATAATTGAGAAAGAGGTCGGATCAGACCGGCATAGTTGCACGAATACTTGTGCAAGTATGTCGCCAGTCCGAGGAACTTTCGAAGTTTCTTGACGTTAGTTGGCGGAGGCCATTCAACGATCACCCTGATCTTTTCTGGATCGGGGCGTACCCCATTCTTGCCTACAAAGCAGCCAAGAACGGGTATCTCTGGTGCACCAAAGGTGCACTTCTTTAAGTTCGCATAGAGCTTGTGCTTGCGCATAAGCTCTAACACCTGACGTAGATGTTCTTTGTGAATTTCTACATCAGTTTTGCCGTGTTCAGCCTTGCTATGGATGAACACATCATCGAAATAACTCGGCGCGAACTCTCGCACCGGGCGCAATAGATGTGTGACGCATCTGTTGAAGGTAGCAGGGGCATTTCGAAGCCCCTGTGGCATCACGAGCCACTCCCAAAGCATACCGCTTGGAGTGCTTACAACCGTGAGAGGAATATCTTTCTCACGCATAAGGATTTGGTAGAAACCATCCCTTAAGTCGAGAGCACTGAAAACGGTGCTCCCGATCATGCCATCTATGATGACGTCTTTTCTCGGTATCGGCGTTTGCGCCGGTACCGTTGCTGCGTTCAGCTTGTTGAAAGCGTGAACGATTCTCCACCCACCAGTGGACTTCTTAACGCAAAAGGTGGGGCTAGAGTGCGGAGAGGTAGACTCTCGCACATGCCCTGCCTTACGACGAGTTTCGAAGAACTCATCGATTGCTTTTACTTGATCGCGCGGCAATGGCCATTGCCGCGTGACACAGTACTTCGTGCCGGGGACGAGATCGATTTCGTGTCTCGTTCCCTTATCCTTGGGAAGCTCACAAGGCACTTCTTCTGGGAATACGTCAGCGTATTCCCAAAGT
>MIQA02024155.1:0-33600 GCA_001887855.2 Sclerospora graminicola
GTCTTTATTTGAATTGTTATTGAGATTATTGATATGTTTCCTATATGTTTACTCTTTCATTGACCATGTCAGGTGCGAACAAACCTTTAATGTCTTTATTTGAATTGTTATTGACTTTATTGATGTGTTTCCTATATGTTTTCTCTTTGATTTACCAGTTCAGGTGCGAACAAACTCCTATTGTTTTTATTTTTATTGTTATTCACTTTATTGATGTGTTTCTACTATTTTACTCTTTGATTTACCACTTCAGGTGCGAACAAACTACTATTGTTTTTATTTTTATTGTTTGTCACTTTATTGATGTGTTTCTACTATGGCTACGCTTTGATTTACAACTTCAGTTGCGAATCAACTTCTATTGTCTTTGTTTATTTATGGAAATATTGAAATTAACATATATATTGTAGCACTTTCGTTTGCACTCCTCAACTTCTGTTGAAGAAAGAAACAGGCGTATTCGGGCTACCAAATCGAATGCTAAAATCATCCCGAGTGAGTGGAAGGCGTACACCCGCACGCTAGAATGTACACACGCTGGAGAGTACAAGTCCCAAGGATCTGGCAAACGACTGCAGCAAGAGGTAAGATCCATGGGATGTGGGCAAGGGTACGTATGCGTGCTATTATTGCAACATGTATGTATACAATTTGTTCAATAAATGTGTTCGTACCTTTATATTCGCGTGTGTAGATCTATTAAATTCATCATGATACGGATCCCCATGTGTCAGCGGCACAGACATGTCAAGATGGGAGTGAGAACTCGGTTGATAAAGCATCTCCAGGTGTGCGGCAAAAAATGATCTCAGTCGGTGGTGCAAACAAATGATGTTACGGGTGGAAACGTGGACGAGTCGGTTGTGCTACAGATTGGATCTAACCGTGGAGATAGTGATGAGTGTGTAGCGGTACCGACTAAAGATGTTGAGGAAGATGATGTCCCAGCCCTCAGGTCCAGGTTCAAGACGACGTTGATAGCTGTGCCGACTTTGTTATTTCGAGTCCACCACGAGCACGTGGTCGACCGAAAATAAAATCAAAGGCAAAGCGAGCTAAACAGAAGGCAAGTGCCCGGTATGCGAGAGAAGCTTCGCAGATGTACCACGACCAAGTCAGCCTTGCTACAATAAAGAGTATTATGTGCAGCGACGCAACATTCACTACAGCGACAAAAGCTGTCGAACGTTTTGGATTGTATGAAAGTAAGAAAGAGACCAAGCAACCGAGACCGTTTAGACTGGATGAAAGAAACAAAAACAAGTCCATGCCTGTAGAAGACCTGTCTCGTGTTTTCTACCCACCCGAAGTCAATGCTTTCGAAATGTGCTTCTCAAATCGTTCGTCTACAAAGAGAAACCACTAGTCTCGCAGAAAACCAAGTCGCGATCCAAGTACCGGAGATCGGAGTTTTCGACAGTTCGACTTTAAACCTCATGCGCACGTGGCATCATATTACGGAAGAATAAAACAGATTAAATTTGCTATCGAATGGGCAGACTCGGTGGATGTAAAAATTGGTGAATCACTTGAAGAAGTTTTCCAAATATCGAAACACATAGATATTGTACCAGCGCTAAAATCAATCAAACTTCAAACCGAGAAGATACGTTGATGTCATTTATTTCTTGCGGTATTTTCTAACTTGGAGTCACTTATTCGTATTTAGGTCAATACTGGGGACTTTGCTGGGCGAATGCAATTGAGCGACGCCGCTCTTAATTTCGCTTAAAAGTATTTTTCAAGACAATAGCCGCGTGGTCGTAGTTTTGCCGTCACTCACTGGTGCTATCGGCGTGGATGATGTGGATAAAATGATACGAGTGATGCTTTCGAAGGACGGCACCGACTATGCTACTTTTCCGCTACTATTCGGCAGCAACCACAGGTGTTGCGTGTTTGCGCGTATAAGCACTCAAGAAATTTATTATTACGACCCCATGAATTCCAGCCATGCGCACGAGGCCTATCGTTTTGCACACGAGAAACTCCGCCGAATTCTTCCGACGAATGGACCTGCGCAGTACCGCATCCGCCATTTCGAATCAGCAATCGGGGCAAAATTGGATAATTACAACTGTGGAATTTACGTACTCGTTGCTGCCGAGTCTTTCGTCCATGACAAAAAACCTGGCCCGCCGAATCAAGCAAGCTTGCAGTACTTTAGCTATCGATATGTGATGATGTGTTTGTAGTTTTCTATTCGAGATAAAAATTAATGGAAGCGTATCGTGTCTTTATCGATAAGGTTGCAAATTTAATTGCTAACTATAATGCAACTTGATAACGTAAGTGTTCTGTTGATATGAGGATGGCGACTGAGTCAGGTAAAGCCATCCCTCTGCCTTGAGTCAACATAGCAATTTTAAACTTGCTTTGAGTATAAGAAAAAAATGACTTAGAGAATTTTGGCAACTGTGACCGAGTCAGGTGAAGCCCTCTCTCTGCCTTGAGGCAAGACAGTAATTTTTAACTTGATTTTAGTATGAGAAGAAATGACTTGGGAGATTCTGGCAACTGTTGAGCTTAAATTCAAAAATTTAAAATTATAGATTGACACGTGGTTGGTCCCTGGTTTTCCTGCCAAGTCAGTATCCAGCTATACGTATAGTCGCGTTTTATGTAAGTTTGTACATTTACCGATTAATCGGTGGCAAATGCACTTTCTCGTGTCCAAAAGAGGGGCCCCAGTCGGTAACAGCAACCAATAGCATATCGACATTGGGATAAGAAAAGGCGCAGAAAATCGCAAATTGGGTTGCCGAACAGTCAATATTTATTTTGTATTGGATTAAAAGAGCAATCGTTTCTTACCCTCGGCACATCAGCGCTAGTGCTTGGATATGCGCCGACATGAGCTCTGCGATTGAAAATACTGAAGTCCAATGCTCATACCCTGTTAATTCGTCAGACGACAAAAAGAGTAAAGACCATCCGCATAAGGTGGCAAGCCGATTTCTAGTGTTCGGTCGATCAACTATCGTCCTGACGATTCCACTGACCGCGTTGACGGCGTTGTTCAATTGATGTTGGTTAAATCGAGATAATCACCTCAACGAAACAAAAAGTTTACGTGGTACCAATAAAGTTTACGTTTGTCATCGAGCACAACCTCACACTCGACTTTTCGACGTTTCGAAACCCCCTAAATCGGCAACTTTAGCACGGCATGGTTGCATGCGTCTCAAGAGTAAAGTTTTCAGCAACTGATCGATCTTACCTGTATCTCGTATGTTCTTCAATGCATTTATTTAACAGGTTGCTGAAACGTTGAACTTATAGAGATTGATATCCACACGCACCTACAATCCTCTTCAAATCCTCCTAACTGATGCTTTTCACATCGAAGTTCAGTAAAAATCATCTAAAATCAGCGCGATATTCGGTGTTTGGTATCGATTCACCCAGTTGAATCGAGTCCGATTCATAGCAACATTTCTGCCAGTTTTTGTTGACAACCGTCTTTCTTAACGATGCAATGAAACTTCATTGTTACAATTCGAACTTAAAAACTGAGTCTGCCATGTCGCATTTGAGAAGTTGCCTGTTTTTTGATGTGGTAAACACTGATACATGCCGTAAGCACACTTTACACTAATGTAGGATAGTTGGACACTGGGAGCATAAAGAGTCGTTACGCCCTCTCATGACTAAGATTTTGATGAGCACTCGTGTCTTTTTTCAGCGATGAGAAAGGATGGTTCGTTGCCTACGATTCTGGTGCAGAGGCTATTTGTGTGTGTTATCATATCGGACCCCCATCAACATTAAAACAGCTGGCACAAAAGTGTAGGTATGTATGTCGCTGTTCTTACCTTGCAACAAAGCAAAGACGTGGAGCTTGATTGGGTTGAAACCGCTGCATAATGCTGTTGTTGGCCATGTCTATCACCAAAAGACTCGTGCTCCTCGAGAATCATCGACGATACATATCGACTCGTACTCGCTCGACTGTACATTGAACCTCGTTGAGAGAGGAAACCTGGTTGACGGTTAGAATGGCAGTGGAAACAAACCGCATCACAATTACAAGTTTTCGTTGCTTTCGTGCTGGCTTTATACGTCAGCAGCAAAAAGACAACCTCAACTTGTCGCAGCCGAATGTACCTGTAACGTTACATGTATTGTATCCATTGCCTTCGAAAAGCCCACCGCGCGTCCTTTTTATTTGCCCGATCGCTGTCACAATTGCACGACAAGGCGTTTTGCCAGAAGCCGCCTCTTTTCCCCTAAGCGAACAAGTACAGGGGCTCACTCTCGAATTCCTCCGTTGTTGGATACGCCGTGAACGGGCAAGCACACTGACTGACTGATTGACTGACTGGAGTCAGTATATATATATATTCCTTCAAGGATTAAGTGGACTAAGTCCTCCCCCGTACCTATTTCCTCCCTCTTTATTCCGTCGAATCTTTAGGTTGACTGCTGTCAATGCTCGACTTTCCCCTTCACGATGGTTTTTTCCCTCAGATGACCCTCACGCGTGAAGAAGTCAAGCATTACAAGCGCGTGGGGAAAACCCGCGTGGCGCAATGGATTCGAATCATCGAAGACGCCGATTGTGCGTACAAATGGACCCGGTGCGACGGCGCGCGTCGGAGTCGACGTGCGCGGCTTCTCCCCAGTCGTCGTCGTTCCCGTCTCAGTGTTGACGCCACCAGTGACACTGTAGCATGTCACCGGGCCAAGTTTCTGGCGTTTGAACCGCTGACCAAGACCGCACAGGCGTCGACGTTACTTAAAGCGAGTGTACAATTACGCGACACAAGCGTGGACGAGATTTTGCACGCGCTTGGAAAAGTCAAGACAAAAGAATTTCGAACCATGATGCAATACCTCCATCCAAAGTGTTTCGTCGATGGTCGGACGTTGTATACGTTTCCGCCGACCAAAACTAGCCGCACCAATAGAGTCCCCTATTCGTATCGGGCCATTAAATGGCATGCGTTAAAAGTTCCCCGGTCGCGGGATCGGGACCAAGTCGTGGATTTCTGTTACCTCGAGTATAGTGGTAAGCGGCCCGCATGTCCAGGTTCAAATGTCGTGGGCTTTTGCATCCAAGAATCCATTACCCGGGACGCCGGAGTGCCATCTTTTGAATCGTTTGGGATCGCGCGGGCGAAATTAGCGCGCATGGGGGTCATTATCTCGAAAACTCACCAAGCGCATACCTTTGATGTCACGTCCGTGTGTCAATTGGACGGTGCGATGAACCCTCTCGTTCGTCATGTGTTAGAAACGACGTTAGAAACGACGGTCGGGGCCATCGCACGGCTCGCAGGACTCGTGACGCGTCAACGTGTCAGTCGTTTACGGTTCGTGGAACCATGGCAATGGGTCCCGAATGCCGATCGCAAAGCTTGTGCTGTGTGTTTACGTGGCTTTTACTTTCGTCGAAAACACCATTGTCGCACCTGTGGGGAAGTCGTGTGTTCCGCCTGTGCAACGTTCCGCGAATTAGAAGAACCGATTTTTGACCTCACGCATTTACGCGTGTGTTCCGTCTGTATGACAAGTGTCCCAGAGGAGGAGGGCCCAACGTTTTCAACGTCCAATGAGACGGCGCCGTCGTATCGGTTGCCAAATGGGGGGAACAAGGAGACACTTGAAACGGGACACGAAAAGAGTGACCACGTCCACGCGTTAACTCAAGTCGTCACGCAGATCCGCAAGGTCCAAGAGACAATTGAAGTGACGCTCTCGGAAGCCGATGACGATGCGACTCGCCACGACGTTGTACAGCAACTCGAGAGGCTCCACGATGCGTTTGAGACGTCGGTTTCGACGTTGGATGCGGCGTTGATTACGTCGACCACACGGGCGTCCCATTTGTCGACGTCCGACGACCGACGAGATGCAGCGTCGATGACGTCGGCACAATTCCATTCCGTTGCGCAACACACGTTTGCTGCGGCCCAAGCGACGAAAGAAGCGGTTCGTACACTTGGCGAGCACCACCAAAATGTTGCTCTTGAACCCGAATGTCCCCTCCAAGAGCAACCCGACGACAGCGATGAACCGTTTGCAACGGTCAATTATGAAAAACTCATGGCGTCGTACCCCGACTCAGACTCAGAATTGGATTCCGAATCAGACGACGACAAACAACGCCGCGCGTTCGCGTCGTCCATGCGTCGAGCGACGGAAATTCAGGCCTTGGAGCAGCAAATTCAGCATCTCGAACGGAGTTTAGAGGAAGCGCAGCGGACTTTGGCCGGGTTTGATCGAGACGAGAGGGAACCGACCGAGCCCGTCGAAGCTTCGTCTTCATCCGAAGCGTTGACTCAGTATTTGGTCTCCGAGTTACGAGGGGTTATGGAGGTTACGGAGCGTCCCGTTCACCACCCTACTCTTTCTCCTTCTGTACCCTCTCAAGATCGAAATGAACATTCTCGTTCTTGTGACCACATCACCGCCTTCTCTTCTTCTTCTTCTTCTTCTTCTGCAGCCTCTTCTTCCTCAGCCTCTTCTTCTTCTTGTTCTTCTTCAAGTGATGTCTTACGACTGGATAACCAAGATCCTTCTCGTTCCAGTTTATTGTATGTGGAAGAAGATTTACGTGCTATTTGGAAACAACGCCATCAAACACTCGACCTATCTGCAAGTTTGGATCCCTCGTTGCCCGACTCGCCGCTTTTCGTGTCGTGCAAGGATCAAAACGAAGACAAAGCGAGGAAAATCGACGCGTTGCGACGGGTTTTTCGACCCCGGAGTTCGTCCGTGCCGTTTCAATCGCGTCAAAGTGGAGGTGTGTCGTCGGGAGAAGCATTGGGAGGGCACCAAGACCCTTCATGGAGTGAAGATAATGATATCCCGGATCGAGACTTGACGTTGCATCAAGTGGAAGACACGCGAGTGAATGTTCGTGCGTCTCTTGCAACGTGTCGTTGTGAATGTCCATCGGATACCGAACGGGGGCGGCTCTTGATGGCTTTAGTCAATGTCCTACGGTCTATACAACGAGAAGGACTGCGATCGAAATTTCGGACACTTTGGTGTGACGATATTCTTTACTCAACGATTCTCGAAACAGCACCGAGTTTGCTTCAGCTCTTGAAACTTGCTGGCTATGTGCCACATCAACAGACACTGACGATGCGACGTGTCGATCACGAGTACTTGGCGTTGGTCCTGCGTGAAGTCGAAGGCGAGTTGGGGGAATATTGAGTGAGTCTTTCGTATAATACTCACAACCTATGATACTACTTTTATTAATAAATTAGAGACAGGAATTTACTCAACGATTCAAAGAATAACTTACAGTAGAATAGTGAGTGCAAAGATGATTCTAACGATTAAAATAGTGTCTGTTTTAGCACCGGCGACGTTTAAGAAGAGGAGTGTAGGCTTCGAGAGGAAGCGAGATGAGAGCGGATGGAAGGGATGCGGCACGATTGGAGCCTTGAACGAGATCGTTCCATTGCCATAAGGTCCGCGTCATGCGCTCCCGCAAGTCACGGATCTTTTCTTGGACGACGAGATCCTGGGAGTCGGAATTTGCGTCTGGTCGTACAGAATACCGTTCCCAATCGTCCAACAACGGAAGAAAACGCTTGTGGATCCGCAACGCACCATCTGCTAATGTTCGGAAAAGGGCGTCGTTGTCGGACGTTTCTTGACATAATTCGGTCGAAACTTCGACCGTTAAGTGGTACGCAGAACTCCCGAGACCATAGGTTTGGACAATTGCACTCATATCCATCTGATCGTCCACTATTGTACGATCCGTCTCTTCCATGGGTACACTTTCCCACTCAATCTCATGGTCTTCGTCCGCTTCTTCTCCTGTTAGAGCTACAACCTCGTCGTGCCATTCATCCTTCTCTTTTTCTTTCTCCTGTTTCTTATCCTCCAATTCTTGCGTTTTGTCGTACTCGTTTGTCCCTTTTGGACTGACATTTTCCTCGTCTTGGTTTTCTCCAACTTGAAATGCATCCAACGTGGGAATGAGCATCCCAAACACTCGATGCATTTCGACCAGCACTTGTTCCATTTCAGGGACATAATCTTGCATTTCGCGCGCTCGTTGACGACTTTTTACCGTGAGCATCCGGTCCTGAAATGCCTGCACCGCCTTTTTGTACGCTTGGTGTTCGTGTTGCTTTTCATGTTGCTTGGGAAATTTGTACCCTTGGTCGTGCAAGATGGCATACCCAGCAACCAAAGTCGGGTATTGCTCTCCAAATGTGTGTTTCCATGTTTCAATTAGACCCAAAACTTGGTTTAGATGATCGTTGGACGACCGATGGTGCAATTTTTTCGATACATTCGAACCGGGAGTCGCCCCCGCTGCAATTAATAATTGCTCGAAAAAAGTTGCAGTGTGAGAGGTAATCACGGTACGAAAGCGTTTCGAACGCTTGAACAGTTCGTCACATAACGAGAGTATCTACATTTAGACATGTATAACCAATCAGTTAGACTACCCGGGATAGATAGAGAGAGAGATGTGAACGTCACGAACCCTGGAAAAGACCGTGGGGGACTTTTTTGCTTGTTTTAAGTGGTGTAAAATCACGGTATAGAGTTGTTGAATGTACTGAGATTGTAGCGGACTGGTGGCATCGCGTAAGAGTCGCTTAAGTTGTGTTAAGTACATTTCAGGAGAAGCGTCCGACTCCTTTGGTACCGACTGGGTAGATCGACGACATGCTCGAGAACGTTTCCTGCTAGCATTAGAGACACGAAAGTAACCCGTTACTATAGCATCAAACTCGGACGTTTCTTTCCCATGTTCCGACATGTTTTTTTAAAGAAAAATGGGTCAATGTCATTCGATCGAGGGTGGCCCAAAAAATATCGCATCTGAAGTAACATTAAGCGAACCCACCCAGCAGTCTGATGGGCAAGAAGCGAGTCGATCGAGGACCACCCTCGCGTAAGGAACGTGGGCGTAGGAAAGAGACTGGCGAGGTTTTAACCCGTCGAGAAGATGAGAGTGACGTTGCGTATCGACGTCGTGCATTTTCTGTAACTTTACGCATGTGGGACTTTCAACAGTGTGATTCAAAGCGCTGTACGGGGCGCAAACTCTGTCGTTTGGGGTATATTAAAAGCATGAAACCAGGTGCGCACTTTCGAGGCCTCGTCTTGTCTCCAGCAGGTGAACAAGCCGTCTCTCGTGCAGATCGCGAGATTGTGACACGAACAGGCATCTCGGTGATTGATTGTAGTTGGGCGAAAGTCCAAGAATTACCATATCATCAGCTGCGTTCCGGTGTTCATCGCTTGTTGCCATTCCTTGTGGCGGCAAATTCGGTCAATTATGGACGTCCACATAAACTGTCGTGTGCAGAGGCCATTGCCGCGACGTTATACATTGTGGGGATGAAAGACGAAGCGGTGCAGATCATGGACGAGTTTTCATGGGGAGCCGAGTTTCTAAAGATTAATGCGGACTGTCTGGAGGCATATGCGGCTTGTGAGACGAGTGCAGAAGTGGTTGAAGCTCAGGTGGGGAGCTGGAAATGCATTCAATGGAGTGTGTTGACTGTGCTGATGATGAAACATAATTAATTGACTGATTGTGTTCTGCATTTCTTTAGAATGTTTACTTAGCTGCTTGCCAGACAGAACACAAGGAACGGCAGCAAAGGATGATGTTACCGAGTTTGCTGAGTGATGAAGAGGAGGAGGAGGAGGAAGAAGAAGAAGAAGAAGAGGAAGAGGAAGTGGAACTCGATCGGTTTGGCAATCTCGTGGTTCATAACCAGTCGATTCAAGTGGAGTTGGAGGAAGGTTCAGAGCCTGTCCCGCCACTAAATGCTTCAGTGTCGACGTCGCTATCTGTTGAGCAGCGTGAGGCACCGGATTCTGACGAAGAATTGACGCGTTTGACGAAAAATTTGCATCTTGCAGCTAGTTCGATCCAAAAAACCGTGCTAAGGCGCCAAGAGGTGCGCAATGCGCGCGGTCTGGACGGAGAAAAGGAGGTTTACGCTTTCTCGTCCATGGAAGATGTCCATCGTCAACAGGTGGCGACCGTTTGCTTGGAACGCACAGCAGTGGCCGTCTCAGGCGACGCTGTGCTCCAGCTGCCACAATCAGTCTTTCAGCGGTGGGAACATGACACTTTTAAGGAATAAATGGGTAAACTCGCTTTGATGCCCTTTTTTGAGATCGTTTATGTCAACAAGTATACAATATGTGTCCGTTTCTGGAACTTTGTACCCATTTGTAAGTCACTGAAACGCGGGACAATAAAACACTGACGTTTTTCTGGATCCATTCACGATAATTTACGGCAAAACGTTGAACCATGAGCGTAAGTTGATCGCTGTCTTCTCTCGCTAATGAAGCGCTGATGACGTCGTACTGGCAGTCATCATGTTCTTTATTTTTTCAGCTATCGAAGAATCTCTTTGGCTCTTGATATAATGCAGTATTGACCTTGTATTTTTCCTGAATAGGAAGCAACATCGCAGCCGCAGATGTCCATGGAACAAGTTCAGCAGCAGCAAATGAAGAAGCAGTAAGCCCGATCATAAAATGATTGCTATCGATAAGCGTCGTGGCTTTTTAACCGTTGCGAATATTATTCCATAGGGAGCAAGAACAGATGCGTCAATCGATGATTCAACAGGTGATGCTCCCTGACGCCCGTGAGCGCTGTACGTGGAGCAAATGCCAAATTCATTTCATTATTGTTCACGAAGTTGGCTCAATGATGCTTGAATTGTGGCGATAGTGGCTAGAATAGCAATTGTGAAACCGGAAAAGGCGCGCGCGATTGAGGATATGGTGATCCAGATGGCCCAGCGAGGCCAGTTGCCGGCCAAGATTGACGAAAATAAGCTCATTGATTTGTTGAATCAAGTGGGTGTGACGGAGGAGAAGCAACGTACAAAAGTGACGGTACGTCGTCGAGTGCTGTGTACTGGTTCTGGTGATCCCAATGGGGTTTGTTTGCATGTTTCAGATGAAACGACGGACGTACTTTAGTGATGAAGACGATGATGACGACGACGAGGACTTTTAGCTCTAAGAAGAGCACCAAAAATGTTGTACATATCTTAAGAAAATCAATCATATTCGTGCAACATGTATTTTTTGTTTGATCCTCAATTTGTTCTAAATGGGAATATTTTTTAGGTTAAAATAAGGGCGGCGGGCGTCAAAAATAAGCCTTCGTGACGTGTTTAAAAATTCGCTTTATTGTTGTGATGATGGTGATGATAATGTTGTTGACACGCCAATTGTATCGACATAGGCGACAATAATGGTCGTGTCGTCAATCACCTGTTCCTCTTTCATCCAGCGTCGATTGGCTTCGACAAGGAGCAAGTCCACGGCCACTTTGGGGTCTTGTTGTTTCATGGCAATCTCCATACACTCTTCATTCGATAGAAATTCCCATAATCCATCTGTCGCGACAATGAGGCATCGATCGGTTTCATCCAGCCATCGTGACGTAAATTCAGGCTCGGATACGACCCCTGCTGTGTGGGCAATGACATCCCCCAAGGACCGGGACATGGCCAACCCTGGAACATCCATATGCCCTAACCAGACACGAGGAGGTCCATCGATGCCGTCATCGTACTCGACCGCAAACACGCGTCCCCCCGTGGCCACAATCCGCGCTTTTTCATCCGCCCGATCGGGTTTATGATCAATTGAGAGCTCGCGACTCCCACGTGTCGTGGGCCCTGCTACCTTTTTTTCCACGAATCCACGAGTGATTCGAGAATCGCCCACGTTCCCCACGACCACGAGATGATCGCGCACGACACTAACAACTGCAGTCGTGCCACTAAAGTCAGTATCAATACTTGGATCCCGCAAGACCATTTCTTCGGCGGCGTGCAATGTCTCGGCAATCGCGACTTGTAACCTCGTTTCATCGAGCTGGAGGTCCCCCGATCGCTGAAAGTTCCCATGAGTGAATAACGTGGACGCCACGTGGTCACAAATGGCATTCGAGACACTATCGCCAGCTTCACCGTGGCCGTCAAAAACCCCTAAAAGCAACGTCTGAGTCGTGGGATCGTACTTAATCACCATGGCGTCTTGATTCTTTTTTCGAGGGTTATACGGCGCGTACCCTTTCTTGGATAACCCGGCAAACGTGACAACGGCACACGTACCATCTTCTGTCAAGACGTGCGCACTTGTCTCGACTTCGTCAAGGCTCGTGGCCGCCATTCCTTCGACGAGTTTATTGTCGCTCACAATTGAGAGACGACGACGTTGGAACCCGAGCGATTGGTCCGCTCCCGTCGCAGGAACGGGAAGCTGTTTACCTGGCGTTTTAATTGAGATCCCTTTGGGGGACGCCACATTGGTCGCCGTCGCATGTTGTTGCCGAAATTTGGTCGTCGAGCCCGGTTTTCGAGTCGATGGAGTGCGAGATGTAGCCATGTTAGGAGGTCGTGATGGGGCAAATAGGAGAATGAAGCTTTGCTCGATAAATATGCAGGAAGTTATAAATGTAATTATAGCCGACGAGGCGGCGAGGCCAAATGAACCGCCGCCCAATCACCAAGGTGTAGGATAGAGACGATGGCGAAGTTCATGAAGTCACTTAACCTAATTCAATGCTTCTTGAACTAAAATCAACTTTATTGCATTGAGATACTGTATCTGTAGAATGTATTGGGTATTTTTGACGTCGTTTAGTCACTGTCACTTTCGTCCTCGGATGACGAGAGACTGAGAGAGATTTTGTTTGACGGCTCATCGTCACTATCGCTCGAGTCGCCACTCGAGCTTTCACTCTCCGCCGTCGCTTCGTCGCCTTCGTCCAATTTGCGTTTCTTGCGCAAAGTCTCGACGTCGTCCACCACTTCGTCATCGTACAAGGCCGTTCGCTTTTCCGGTAACTTGAATTTCTTTCGAAGAATCTCCATGGCATCGGGAGGCACGGGGTCTCCAGTTTTCCACGATTCGGGTAATGTGATTCCGTGTTCCGTAAAGAAACTACGTCCCATATAATGCAATAGCGCATCAAGGGGGAGATCCACCGGGTCGCCAGGTTTCCATCCTGGTGGCATCTGCTTCCGGATTTGGGCGTCACTTGTACCCAATCCAATGGGAATATCAAGCTTTTCAATCGCTTCGCCCTCGCCCCCTTCCTGTTTCCCCCGTACTGCAGAAGACGTGTATTTCTCAGGACCTTGCGTGACGATCTCAGCGACAATCCCACGACTCAAGACACCTGCTCGCATCATATGTTCTTGAGGTGCTGGCGGCATAAATCCAAACATGGGAAACTGTCAAAAATTGGGATTAGAAATGGTTGTCAAAAATCGAAATAAGCAATAATTGTCGAAAATTCCCAGCGTCAAACTTCCACAACGTACACCAGGCTGCCAGTCTTTCGGTGCTGACGTTGTTCCAGCAATACGGTGTGCATATGCAACAATATCCCGAGGATCCAGCACCACTATAATATTTTTAATCACAAGAACAATCATTGAATCAGTTTTGCCCTGTCAATAATATAGCACGTCGAACCAACTGTAGCCAGCCACCTTTCGTCGTCTGTTTGGCATTTTGCAACACTGTTCGATGTTTCTTTAACACGTTGGCAATCTCTTCCTGTGAACGACGTAGCTGTGCTGCATATTGCACGACTTTTTGCTTCTTTTTCGTGATTTCTGCTTCGATCCGAAGCAGTTCTTTCTGTGCCACTTGGTGTTGAGCCACTAAAGTCCTTCAATCAGTCACTTATTCATTGAAAAGTGCCGCGAATTGCACCGAGACGTACACTTTTTCACCGAAGCTAACAGATCTCGATCTTTTTCCAGCACTTTTGTGAATGTTTCATTCACTGTGCGAAGTTTAGTTGCTGTGATAGTCGATGGCGGTCTGAAATGATTAAAACATATTTTAGATTCCTTAAACGTACGAATGACAACTAACTGGAAAATAAGAGAAGAAAATGCATTGGGGCGTACAAGGATGCGTAGTTTAGGGACTCCAGCAGCTTTGTCACCAAGAAACGGTGCTCATGGAGCGCCACCTCGACCTCTTCGCGGATACTCTGAGGCATAATTGGTTGTTTTTGTCAAAAAATACAGGTACTGTACCGGTACCGGTATGCACAAAAAAAAACACTTTTTTATAGTAAGTTACCGGTAAGTTATACAAATTCGATCACGTCGGACAAAAGACATGATGACCAAGCAACCTAGCGGCTTGGCGCATTTACTTCTCGTGGGCGTGGTCTTCCACGCTATCTACGTTCTCAGTATCTTTGACATCTATTTCACGTCACCCGTAGTGCCGCATATTGAAAGTCTGGTATACACGGACTCACCCCCCGCCAAACGCGTGGTGATTTTTGTCGCCGATGGATGTCGAGCCGACAAGTTTTTCGAAGCCAATGCTTCGTCTGAAGATAGTAGTAGTACTACTACCAACAATAGTACTCTTCCTCCTCCTCGCTCTCGCGTCCCGTTTCTCCGCCAGATTATTAAAACGCAAGGGAGTTGGGGGGTCTCCCATACGCGTGTACCCACGGAAAGTCGTCCCGGCCATGTCGCGCTCTTTGCGGGCATGTACGAAGACGTGAGTGCAGTCACGAAAGGTTGGTCGGACAATCCGGTGGATTTCGATTCAATTTTTAATCAAAGTCGCCAAGCTTTTCTATTCGGGAGTCCCGATATTGTGCCCCTGTTTGCTCGTGACGTGCCCCATGCAGTTGAAGAGCATTATTCCCCTGACGCCGAAGATTTCGCACACCATGACGCCTCGATCCTCGATCGATGGGTTCTGGACCATGTCCAGCATCTTTTCCTCCAATCGCAGACCAATCTCACGCTCCATCGAGCTCTGCACGAGGATCGGGTCGTGTTTTTCTGTCATTTCTTGGGCATTGACTCGAATGGCCACGCGTTTCGGCCGCATTCGGACCAATATCTCAATAATATTGCGCTTGTGGACGACCTCGTGGCGACATTGTACGACTATATTGAAACCTATTACGAAAAAGATGGACGCACGGCTTATGTCTTTACGGCTGATCATGGTATGGGGGCCAAAGGAGCGCATGGCGACGGAGAACCGGCCAATACACGCACCCCGTTGGTTGTATGGGGTGCCGGGGTCGAAGGACCCCAAGAAGCGACAAGAAGCGACACGTTTGAGCTCGATTTGCCCACACAATCCCGTGCTCAAGTCCAAGCGCAGTTACAAGCCCAAGAAGAGCAGGAAGCAGCCGCGCAAAGGGATTGGCTAGACCTTCAGAAATTTGTACGCAAAGATGTGATGCAAGCAGACGTGGCGCCGCTCATTAGTGCCCTCCTTGGGTCGCCGTATCCCCGCAACTCGGTCGGGGTCTTGCCGTTTTCGTACTTACGAAAAGGAGCCTATCGTGCACAGGCTGTGCGGTCAAATGCGCGTCAATTGTACCTCCATGCAGTGCGGAAAGAACAGCAAAAGCGTGCGCACACGTTGCTCTGGTTTGTGCCTTATGCTCGCTTTCAAGAGGATGTGCCACCACTTGTCGAGCAACTTTCAGATTTGTACGACCAGAATCTGGACGACTGGGAACAACTGGAACGCACGAGTCAAAAACTAATTGCCATTTGTTTAGCCACGCTCGAATACTTGCAACGCTACGATTGGTTCTTTTTGCTCAGTCTGATCGTCTTGGGCTACCTCGGCTGGATTCTTGTCGTCACGCTCGCGTACGTCCATCCGTACAAATTTCAGCTCACGTGGTTGCTTGGTCCGCGAGGCGACCACGTGGATCTAAAGCTACTGATTGGACTCTTTACGGCATTTGTGTACTTAAGCCTCGAACATTCGCCGATTTCGTATTTCTTGTACGCACTCTTTCCACTGGTGTTTTGGATTTGTACGTGGAATCACATGGATTTACTGCATTTTTGTAGCGATACCCGCACGTTGCGGGCGCATTGGAAGCATGTGGCGCTGATTCTTGTCTGTCTCGAGCTTGTGGTGCTTGGATACGAACGTCGCGCGATCTTTGGGCTCCTGTTTACGTTGCTTGCAATGTGGCCGTACGTTGGTCGTACAAAACGAGACGAAAAATGTACGATGCGCTGGTTTGGACTCTTGCCGCACCAGTTTTGGACGACCAGTTGTCTCGGGATTGCCGTGTTTCCGTACTTACCGAGTGAATATGGGGAACATACACTGTTAGTGCATGTCGGTGGCATCTTGACGTTGCTCTTGAGTGGCATTGTATGGCATCAACTCGGTCCTAAGTGGCGGAGCGCTTCGTTCCTTGCCAGCGCTTGTCCATTGCTCTTTTCGTTGCTTTCTTTGTACTGTACGATGACGTACTTGGACGGAGAACGAAGTAAACCGCCACTTGTACTCACGCTCGCGAATTGGCTCTTGGCTGGTCTGCCAGTCGTTCAGTTGCTCGTGAGAGTACAAAAGCACAAAGATGAGTGGCAGGAAGTGAACGAAACGGGCTTGGAACAGCACCTGGACGTACAAGAAAATGTACGACGACTCGTCGACGTGATGCTCGCGTTTGCGCCGTCGTACATTTTGCTCAGTATTGCGTACGAAGTCTTGTTCTACGTGGTCTTATGTGCTGTATTGCTGAGTTGGTTGCTCTTTGAAGCGCAGTCCGCTCTCGAGACAGCCTCGTCGTCCATGTGGCATGAAGTTCAGCGCGCGTTTCTCTTTCTGCTCTTGATTCAAATCGCTTTCTTTGGTACGGGCAACGTCGCAAGTATGAGCAGCTTTGAAATCTCGTCCACGTATCGCTTTGTCACTGTGTTTGCACCGTTTCTCATGGGTACATTATTGATGGTCAAGATCTTGATCCCCTTTATGCTCGTGGCGGTCACGTTTCACTTGATTCTACGGCCTTCCAAGGCCACTAAGGACGTCTCAGCGACGCGCTATTTCCTCCTCGTTGTCGCCATGTCGGACATTCTGGCACTCCATTTTCTCTTTCTCGTCAAGAATGAAGGCAGTTGGAAAGAAATTGGCAACTCCATCTCCATGTTTGGGATTGTGAATGCTCAGATTGTCTTCATCCCGCTGCTCTTCCTTGTCGCGCGAGCGTTTACGCGCAATTTAACAGTGGTAGACACGATGGACGACAAGAAAGCGCTCTAGTGTGCGTCCAAAAAATACAACAACAAAGCAAGTGTACGACTGTGGGTCCAAATAAAATAATGTGCGTCCAAAAACAAAACACTGAAGTGCACGACTGTGCGTCCAAATACATCGAGAGACGACATTCAGTATCAACGCTGGGTGTTGAAACTTGTCTCGTTGGATGGCTTCGAAGTTCGTGGACTTTTCGGTCGCGTATCGTCGAGGCGTCCGGATTTGCACGCATAAAGCATGAGTCCAAGACTCAAGAGCGCTTTGAACGCAGCAAGACAGAGGAAAGCCGTGAGTACAATCAACGTGCCACTAATAGATGTGAAAGCAATGGGCGCATCCGTCAGCGCTTTCGAGAGCATGCGCAAGACGACACAGGCCAATGGCAATGACATTAAACCCAAACGCTTGGACACGTGATGCGTATGGTCCAAGATCGTGTCTTCGCTTTTCCAGCCCGTGAGGTCACGACAGAGAATGGTGATGAATTTCGAGTACATGGAAGGTGACAGTTGATTGAATTTCGTAATGAAAGCGTGTTTAATCCAGTCAATAAGCATCTCGGCGATCCAGACCATGGCCTAGAAGATAGAGAGGAAAAGAAGACGAGATTAATCATAACCATAACAATAACAATACTTATTCTTGTCGCTAAGTTCGTACCGTGCCGGACGCGACGTCACTGTTGGAGGATTGGAGGAGAATGAGGCCAATAATGGTCAATAATTTAAAGCGTTCGACAATATCACTGCATGTGATTTGAAAGAGATGGGGTTCGTCCAATTTCTTAAACACGAGGGTCTTGAGTTCGGCAAAATTATTGGACAGCAAGAGCGTCAAGAGGGACGAGTTGCTCGAGTTGACGGCCACGTTGAGGGTCACGACTTGGGCAAAGAGCAAGAGCGCGTGGAGCACGACATAGAGACTCGAGATGGTAAAGTCCAGGACGAGGCGC
Organism: Sclerospora graminicola; assembly: GCA_001887855.2. Lineage (NCBI taxonomy): Eukaryota > Oomycota > Peronosporomycetes > Peronosporales > Peronosporaceae > Sclerospora > Sclerospora graminicola. Next base: position 17,993 of record MIQA02024155.1, read on the forward strand.
ACGATGCGTCGAGGATGGTACTTTGCCGTATAGTAGAGGGAATCCAAGATATCTTGGCCCAGGGACGAGAATAAGCGATCAAAGATTTCAATCATTGTAAATAAAACATACAATTTAATCATCGCTTGGCCCCTTATGGCATGGTAGACACGAGACATGTCGACATGGCCCAATACTATTGTCCCCACGGCCAGAATAACCGCGACCATTAAATCATAAAAGTGGGTCCGGCGAAAGACCCGCGTTGTTTGAAAACTCGACGTGACGGCACAGCCACAGGCAAAGAGGATTCGAAGCGGTAAGTACGTAAAAACGTAGAGAAAACTATCCAAAGCGAGCAAAACACCAAAACACACGAGTTTTTCCGTCTGTAACGGGACGAGAAAGAAATTCTGCACCCGCTGTTGATGCACAGCGTCACTCAGTTGCGTCGCATGGAGACCAAAGATTTCCTTGTATAGAAAATCCGAGAGACGAAAACGATGGGGAGCAGGAGGCGACAGCGTCGAGCGAGGAGAAACGGGATGAGATAGAGGGGGGCCAAGGGTTACGGTAGGTACGGTACTTGGATATGGGGAACTCCTTGCAAGGGGCGCGATCGGGGAGAAATGGGACGGAGACGACGGTGCGTACGGAAAATCGGTTTGAATCTGGAGACTACGAGGAGATGATGGACGACGAGATGGAGCTGACGTGGGGACACTTGTTGACACGTTCTTAAGTTCGACTATTGTCTTTTTTGGCTTGACCATACTGTTGGTGCCATCCTGTGCTCGTTTACATGGTGTACGACGACGCACGCGCTTGCGATGGAATAATGTCGTTGAGACGTCGAGATAGGAGAATCGTTTGGATTGAGCAGAGCGAGGGAGCTCCGCCGCTGGTGACGACGGCGATGGCATGGACCTCGCTGCACAGCATGCACCAAAACAATAATATTGTGCTCTTTTCTTTTCAAAAAATTGAAAACAATTTATTTATAAAGTTACATTGTACCATAATTGACGTCGCTATTAACTCCTTTCAATGATTTTTGATTCCTAAAAAAAAACTTCAGCATTGTAACGGAAGCTACATATTGTCAAGATGGCGCGAACGTATCATGGCGAGACAATAATGGTGACTGGCTGTGATGTTCCAGTGTACCATGGTGTCGGTAAAGTCGAGTTTACAACTGGAGTAACCTATGAAGGTGAGTTCCATCATGGACGACTGCATGGTACAGGGTGTATGGAATGGCACGAGAGGGGGGTCATGTATAAAGGTGAGTTCAAAGACAACGAATTAACTGGCAACGGATCGTTTTCATGGCCGGATCAAAGTGTTTACACTGGAGAAGTGCAATATGGTAAACGACATGGACATGGGGTATTCCTATTTGGAGATTCAGGGTACTATGATGGCGAATGGGAGGACGGTGTACCCCATGGGTACGGTAGCATGGTGTATGATCCTAACCGGAATATTACTTATGAGGGGGACTTTGTACATGGCAAACGAGAAGGGAAAGGGACCATGCATTACGCAGATGGGAGTTTCTATATCGGACAATGGAAAGATGATGTCAAATGGGGACATGGAGTCATGACATGGATGAGTCCAGATGGATATATTCCACTTGAGAGGTATGACGGCGACTGGAAATATAATTCTCCAGAGGGAAGTGGACGATACGAGTGGCTACAACCTCCTCATCGTACAACAATAATGTCTCCTGCGTACACAAAAAATTGGTACGAAGGCGGCTTTCACCAAGGAAAGCGGCATGGCCGAGGAACGTTCGTCTATGCAAATGGAACGAGGTATGAAGGCGAATGGCAAGACAATGTCAAAGATGGCTACGGCTTGTTCTTTTATGAGGATGGTCGAGTTTTCGTTGGCCTTTTCCGTCAAGATCGAAGTATTGAAGGGTCCTATGCAACACCTGGAAGCGAAATGCTGTCCACTTCGTCGAGTTTCGCCGACATATTGCTCTATATCGATGATCTACTGCCAATTTCAGACACTTTACAGCGTCAAAAGGCTCGAAAAGCGCTCGGGCATGCCGTGTTGCGCGTTAACACGGACTTGCGAGCGCTGTATCGGAAGAAATCATGCCATCTTTCCGTATCTTCGGAGGATCCAACGAGTTTACTCACATTTTTCGAATGCCGGCAAGTTCTTTTTCACTGTGGCTTTTACGTAACCACGGCACAGCTTGAAAGTTTCCTACATGATGTTCGAAAAGCCCAGCGAACAAGTATCTTGGCTTGTGCTTCATCACTGAACATTGCTGACAAGGTTTTGTACGACAAAAATGTACGCACTCGTCGTACATATTCCACGACGCCATGTCTTGAGGTCGAGCCTAAGGATGACTTGTTGCTGTTCCGGGAATTCATCGAGCTGTTCGTTCGTCTGGCGTATTCCTGGGTCACGACTGCAGAAGAAGAGGGGAGCATTGAGCTCTTAGTGACTCCAGAGAATCCGGTATTCCTTGCGACTGTATTTACAGATATGTACGACCAAATAATGTACGACCGTGAACACACCATCGACACAAGTTCACCTGGATGGTTAGCATCACTCCACGCCGAGCTCCTGGACCAGCAACTGCAGAATACTTTCATCAAACACCATGAACAGCTTCAAGATTTGTACCGGAATTGTGCCACATCAACGGACAAAAGCCAGAGTGAAGTATCGGTCCGTTCCATGCTTGTCACGCTTCATCATCTCCAGCGTCCAATACCTCTCTTCACCTCACACTTCCAGCTCCACGATGCATTAGCAGCCCTTCATCAGGCTTTCACGTTGACTTTCCCACCCCTCAAGCACAATTTCCTTCGCAGTGTCCGTCAGAGCAAGTGCGCTAGTATCACTGAACCTGCTGCTTTTTTCATGAGTACAAAATTTGTCTTCTCGGACTTTCAAGACGCCCTTGCCATCGTGCTTTTCACAAAGCAGCGTACGACAGTGGAACGAGGAAAGAATGATGAAAACACACACGAGACATTACAAGAGTTTCCTTTACACCTTCTGGTAGATCAATTTATGCAGTCAGTACAAGAATAAACACTCACTTCTAAATTTTGTACCCACGTACGTACAGTATTGTCTCATCTATCGCCATGGTTTCTAGAATACTCTCCCTACAGGACCCATAGCTTGAGCATATCGCGACGGTAGATTTACTACTTGATCATCCTCAAAGGTCGCTTCAAAGACTTGTCCATTGTACGCATATCGCACGTAGCTACAAATTTTTAAAACACATACCAACACATTCGTGAGAAACTGCACGCACGCATTGCATACTAGGTATAAGAACGGCTCGTCGTACAGTAATGGCTTGACAGCAGAATGTGTAGCCGATCGTCGTGCATCGGCAATTGTCTGGTCTGCCCTAATACAAGGATTATAGAAACCCAAGAGTCCAGCCTTTGAGGTTGAGCTTAATGCCAATTGTCCATCCTACACCAGCAATCAAAAACGCGTCAGTCTCTGTAGTATACAGTCAGTATACACACCATTTTTTGGATGTTCGTACCGTCACAAAAAACTGTAAAGGAATGGAAACATCAATCCATTGCTGCGCCAGCACGTCATTATCTGCCTCTTGATTTGTCCGACCAGCACGAGCGTCGTGGTCGTCCAAGTCTTGGTCGTCCAAATCATGGCTGTCTCGCGTCTCAAATTGGTCTGGGTTTGTCGGGTTCTTGCCGTATCGCGCGAGTAAAATGACCAATCCTTGGCCATCCTCTCGTTCTTGCTCATGTGCTCGCTTCTCGTTCGCACACCGGAGCATGAGTTTTTGTTGTTCGAGGGCACTTTTCCTCGCGGCGGTCAAATATTGTACGACCGTATCGTGACGGTGGATCCACTCGAGACGTCGTTTTCGTTCTTGCGCTGGTCGTACAAGTTGCGACACGATGGCAGCAATGAGAAATGGCGACGTGGCGGCACAAAACGTCGAAAAGGCCGATTGTGTGGAGAAGGGGGACAGAAAAATTGGCATGACAAAGCGCACACTGCCCCGTGTGAAGCCAAGCCGCAACGTGACGCCTGTGCGTGCAAGCAAGAGGTTGAACCCAAGACGTGTACGACTAGAGAGCTCTCGCGTTGCACCTACAATGAACGACAAGCCAGTGGCCAGACTTGCACGTAGCGAGACTTTGGCCGTCGTCGCAGCGACCAGAGCCCGACGAACTTGACACGTTAACGTGGGTCCACCTGCATTCACAGCGACGCTCGTAGCAGCGGTATACTTGTCGGTAGTTTGACTGAGAGAACTGGATAAGCCATCGCGTGTACTCCACATCATCGTACCGTGCAGTTGCTCGGTTAAGCGTTGATTCGCTCCAATTGAAAAGTCCAGGCCATGGTCATCGAGTTCAGGAATCAACATGAAAACAGTGTACGGAGAGACGGGTTGACTGATTTGACAGTGCAATTTCGGGGCCCAGCCCAATTCACTCGTGAGGGTGAAGGATGGCAGGTTGGGATCGACCGACGTGTGTGCGAGTTGAAGCGTCAAGCTGCCCATACTTAGTCCCCGCTTGTCGTACAAATACCCCCCAACAGTCATGGTCGAGTGCCGGGAGAGGGGAAAAGTTGTACGTTGATGAACACTCATTTCTGTACGATCGATACGTCGTGCACCCGAATCGAACAAACTACGAAACCCTTGCATGGGAGCTTGAATCAAGTCGGAGGCATCGACACTCATGGACATGTCACTAAACGAGGAAAATTGCGCTTCTAACAATTGTTCATGTTGACGCCGTAAAATTTGTTGTACGTATGCTTGTATTTCTTCCGAGGATTTCAAGTGAGCTCCAACTGTATATTGGTATTGTCTTGCACCGCCATGTTGCTCTAATGCACGCACACCCTAGAGAAAAAAAATGTACGACCAAGTATCCATTTTTAGATATTTTGGCAAGAATCAATTAGGTACAAAATAGAGTCACTCTTCTTTACCTTTTCACCATAAAGATCGTATACCTGTCGCTTGATTGGATCATAGAGAACCTTATAAGCTCGATTAAGGACAGCGTACTGTGCATTAGCGGCGGCAACGAGCGCTGCGTTGCCATCACGACGCGGATGTCGGTCCGGATGAAATTCGCGGGATAAGAAAAGAAAACGATTGCGAATATCTTCCTTTGTCGCATCCCGCGATACACCAAGAAGCGCGTAATAGTCGCGCTCAAACTGACGCCAAAGCTCCGCGTTGTTTGTCATCACTAATAGGTGGACTGGATTTGATGGACCATTTTAGCTATTTTACTATTTTTCTGCTGTAAATGGATAAATTCCTAAAGCTGCTCAAATCGAAAACGTTTTACAGAAGATGATTTAAGCATTTAACCATGTTGTTTAAACATTTTACATTCGACTAACTATAGTGACACTCTTTGCTGTACCACGCTTCAATAATTGAATACCGCAATCAATTGGTAGAGACATCTCGACCCAATGAGCATGCACTTTTATGTGATGTCTGGTTCCTATCCTTAATTGCACGCTTCCTCACTTGCAATTTACAGTGTAAGCCTGTAAAACAAGTTAGCGTGTTAGACCTGGTAGCACTTGGTGGTCCGTCATAACGACCACTGATCGATTGTTTCCGTTAATCACTTAGCGGAGCGCTGATTTTAAGAGCCGCTCGGGCGACATGTCGTCAATCGTCATTTTCAATAATAAGTTTAAACCTATTGCAACTTAGTGCATTTTGGATAATTCATTTTATCCTTTGACCAAAATTTTAGGATGTACTGTAGAGGTAGTAAAGCAGGGCTGGAAAAACCCCGATTTTTTTCAAATGGAAAATCGGGTTTAAGGTTTTAATACAATAAAACCCGATTTTCCCTATTAAAACCATGTTTTTTTTCAGGGAAATTTATTGAGATTGAAGAGCGCTCAGGGCGTATTGTTTAAACATTATACGATCAGGATTACTCATCAAACTCTTCGCCATCGTCTTCGTCAATGTCTGCAAGGTCTGCAAGGTCTTCGTCTTTTAGAGAATCATAGAACGCAGGCAGATTGCTCTTGATGAACACCAACTTCTCTACAGTCGATGGCTTCAAACTGTTTCGCAACTTCGAATGAATAAAGCCCATAGTCGAGAAGTTACGTTCCGACGCTGCACTTGACGTCGCCATGCTGAAGAGCTTGATCGCGACTTTCTGCAGCTCAGGCCATTGTTTTCCATCAATTAACCAGTATTGGAGTGGGGTCTTTGAACCTTTCATCAGCATCTGGAATCGGAACGCCTTTGTCACCTTCTCTCGCGATGCCGCGATCAAGAACTCGTTCAACTGAATGAATAGCTTCTCCTTCCGTTCATCATCGATGGGGGTAAGATCGTCAGCGGGCGTGCTGACCAGGGCTTTCTTCAGACTTAACCGATTAGATTGCGGCAACTCCAATCCAAGAAAACGAGGATCGAGTAGATACGAGAGTCCATGTGCCGTGCCGTACATGAAATGAAATCGGCGTTCTGCCAAATGGACAAATAATCGAATTCATTGTGGTTGATAATGTCGGATTCAAGCAACTTCATGATGCAGGCGGTAGAGCATGAAAGTCGAGCATTACCTCTGAGATTGGTAATTTGTCCGACTGATACTTCACGATCAAACCATCAAAGGGACCAAGAATCGCGAGGGCCTTCTTCAGGTTGTTGATGAATCCGTCGTTAACCACTGTCGTCTTCACCTTCAACCGCTCGTCCCTCTGAGCTGGTGTGCCTTGAACAAAATCTCGTCCGGTACAAAGCGCCTGTAAATGTCGTTCTGATTCAAGAAGTGACGCGAACATGGCCTGAATTGTTCCCCATCGACTCGGAGCAGGGCGTATGAGCATTCTTGAGCCATCTGTCTGCTGTAACTTGCGCAGCTGAGACTTTGCGACATGGTGATTGTGGAAGTATTGACGACATCCTTTCACGCGGCAACAAATTCAAGCATGTCCTCGAAAGGATAGTCTCGGGGATATGTCGCCATGGAGTCCCCAGTTTTCTTAGTCTTTGTCGCTGCAAACATGTCCTTAACGAATAGATGGAGTCCATGCGAACAGCAACCTTGGAAGTAACGCGACGGAAACCACTGCTGCAGCAACGTCCATGCTTTCTTATTTGTTGTCGTGTTATCAGTTACTGCGCCGGCAAAACTCGTGGACTCATAATGGCGAATGACGCGCGCAATGTCGGCTGCAATGAACTTGTGATCGTGGCTCGTCTCTCCTGTGGCGACTGATTCCAGAAACAGGCTACACTCGGGCGACACCGCCATGTAATTGACGATTGCATCATTCTTCACGTTGGACCAGGAGTCGGTGATCAGACAGGAAGTCGCACCTTTCATACGCTTGTTGGCCTTGGTTTTCAAATCGAGGTGGCATGCATCTAGTAGGGACGAGCTCAACTGCTTTCTTGTCGGGAGCAACTTCTCATCACGTCGAAGGGCATTGATGGCGGAAACCAGATGCACATCTTCAAATCGTTGAAAAGACATGCCAGTACTGTAGTAGTACATGGCCAGATGTTTCTGGAACCGGGTCCTATCCTGCTTGCTGACGGCGGGGAGCGCATAGCACTTAACTGATTGTTGGCTGAGACGTACGCTACCATCGTTGCTACGATTCAAAGATCCTTGTGAGGAGGACATTCCTCCCTTCTTATTACCTTCGAACCAATCGGGGCGCTCATCCATCTCCATGCCGTTCATTAGCTTCCGGAATGCTTTACACCTATTTAAATGCACCTTGGCTGATTCGCTTTTGTTATGATGGTTGACTAGCATATTACAGTGCTTGCATATGGCCGACTTATGTTTGTGAGGCTCGACGTCATTAGAAAAATAAGACCAAATAGTACTCGAGATACGGCCACGCTTGCGTGTCGAAGCAACTCCATTGTCCTCCCCGCCATCGCCCTCGTCAAGTACCGCCAACACTACATCGTGTTCTGCCACTAATTCGGTTCTGACACTGGCACCGATGGATGCAGAACTACTGCTGGCAACATCCCCCTCTGCCCCTACCATGACTTGATATGAAAAATGCCAGGTATCATTGATACCTGACTAAACTGACCCGTCACGACTTTTTTGAATAAAACCCGATTTTATAACATTTCAGAAAATCGGTTTTTTTTAAAAAAACCTTAAAAAACCGATTGTAAAAAACCGCGTGGTGCCAGCCTTGTAGTAAAGCGTAGTGAGAAGCATGCTTTAAAGGCTTTTCTAAGTGCAAGCGATGCAAAAAGAAAAATATACATTTGATGGAAGAATTGACCATCGGCGACTCTTATGTATTTATATCCACTATTTGAGAGGAACCGTACTGCGAAACGAGAACAAAATGGAGACCCCCCCCCCGACGACACCTGCCACCAAGAAGCCGAGAAGCGCCGCTACAGTCTGAGGTTTCCAGACTGTAGCGGTGCTTCTTGGCTTCTTAGCGGCAGGTGCCGTCGGGGGCAGAACTGCCAAATATTCGATCACCATACCCTGCGCTTCTACGCTGACGTGTTTGAATTGAATGACTTGCCAGCAGGAAGATGATTGAATAACAATTATGTACATATGTGGTGAGGTCAAGTCGAAAATGTAAATATAGGTGGTCCACACTGCTACGCTGATTGGTCAAATTGCGATATCAACTATAATGGATTGGTGGAAAAGTGGAACGGATGCCCGGTGGGGCGAGTGGAGTGATCGAAGTGGCAGTTATCCACTTGGGACAGGTCGATCAGACCCGGTATGGGGCGATCAGCAACGGTATACGATAAAGCTCCGGTGGAAATCTTCACAGGAAGCCGGGTTAGGGTTGGTACTTAGTTCAGAGTACCGTAAAGGACGCGGTCGGGAAGTTTCAACCGACCGGCCTAGCCAGAGATAATCAACAGCCACAAAAGAAACGTAAATTCCACAATATAATAACGATCTTCATAGTAATTCCAACCAATTACCTCCACAAAACCTATAACGTGTTTTAAACACGTGGACGGGGTACTTCCGGCGGCCAAAATGCGTAAGTACGCGTCTCAAAAAGTTGAGCTACAGGTGACCTTGTTATCCCTTTGCTCCCAATGACTGCCGACACGTGGCGAAGCGACTCTTTGTTTAGGGCGAATTGATTTCCTATTATTTAAAATTATAAACCTAGAATCCAATACTAAATGTATCGTACACCAACCTATGTCTACTTCGAACTTAACGACCATATCACATGATTGGCTAATATTACCCTCAGTCAATCTTCACAACAACCCAGTCTCTTTTGCCATCTCCATAATCCTTCTTGGTTGGGTCATCCTTGTCCGGTTGGCTACTCCATCTTCGACGCCATCGGTCATCCTATTCCAGTCACCTGGTCAGAATACTTGGTCGGCTACCAGATACTCGATAGGCCGACCCGATCGACCCTCCAAGCCGAAATAACGCCTAATCCGTCCATTGTCAACTTCCTTCAGCCACCATATCAACCGATCGGTATTTACACAATCTCCAAATTATCCGATCAGTGAAATAGGCCGGTTGGCCATGCCGATTGACCGGTGTAACTAGTCGATGAATATCGCAACACCTAGATACAACCACTATAATATTCAACGGGCATAATACATCGATCATCGGAACTGGTCGGCATGATCCTACCTGTAGCCTAGTACCTGGAGAAGAGCGATCATTCACTTCATCACTTCGAAACCGATCAGTCCACTCTGATCAGCTTACTCCACTATGGTCATCTCGGTTCCAACCACGTAATTGTACTTTTCATCGTTTTCCGGTGAGGAGATATCTTATCTTCGATGCTTCACAGTCCACCTTCTTTCCGAAAACGTTTTTGCCTACTAAGTCTATCCAATTTCACCAGGCCTGATTATACTTATATCTTGGTTCTTACAACCAGCACGTCGCTTCCTTTATCATGAGCGTATGAATCGCTAATGGTATCAAAATGAATTCCAGCCATCCCACTGCTTTAGGTGTAAACAACAGGTGAGGAGATACCTTGTGCTTCGATGCTTCACAGTCCAACTTCTTTCCGAAAACGTTTTTGCAAATGAGTCAAATTTTTAAGCACATCCTCGGAGGGGTAACAGTGAACGGTATCGCTGGGATCATTTAAGATCTATATGTGAGTATGTACACCTTTTTTCAGTCATCAGACATTTGCTTCAAAGCCCCAATCATTTGCATCTCACCTCAATGAATTGCAGCATGAAATACCGAAAATGATAAACTGCAGAACTTGATATCGAGGTTAAACATATACAATGCATGTGGAGTCAATTTCAAACCCAGAAAGGAAGTTCTTGGAGGAACTTGGATTCCCACTGGCCCGGATGACCAATTATCGGAGGGGGTACTCCGTGAATCTTGGTTGGTCTCTTGGTCGGACAGATCGCCACTAGAGCGATCGGCCTGATCATCTCGGTCTTCCGACCGGTGATCACAAACGACCGGATTAATCTTTTGCTTCATCTCACCTTGTGTACCCATTGGTTCACGGTGTACACTCACAAGGTGGGCTCTAGATGAAAAAAATCTCCCGATCAGATCGAGGACAGTGGGAGGACTGGAATTTATTTTGATACCATTAGCGATTCATACGCTCATGATAAAGGAGGTGACGTGCTGGTTGTAAGAACCAAGATATAAGTATAATCAGGCCTGGTGAAATTGGAGTAGACTTTTTGCGGCACTGGTGAGAACTTCGTATCCCCAGGGCAAGAAGCAAGCGAGCACGAGTATTAAAAGAGTTTAGCCGGCGAGTAATCTAGAACAGGAGCTAGGATCGTAATGCGCTAAACCGACTGGTAGTAGACGCCATCGTCTCCGCGCAGCAGTATCCAAGAGACATGGGCGTTCGTCAGAAACTGATGCGAGACAACATGCCAAAACTTGACTCGTTTCTCTTCAATGATGTACATGACTTTCCACAGAGTATACATCCTCCCTTACTAGTTCTCGTCAAGGACTCGATCAGAAGAGATGCGGTGGTTTCGATCAAGGTCCGTATAGCCGATCATTCCTTCGCGTGATGGCGTTTAGGCTGGATTGTCCGGATGATTTCCTGCCCCCCTGGTAACCTTTGTCCACGAGCACCGCCCGTGAGTCTTCAAACTGCTCGCTTCGCTCACGGTCAGGGACAGTCGCATCGCACACTGTCCTTTGGAGCATGGCTCGGTGGATGTCTTGGCAGTCGAGGAATATCGTCATACCAGAGACGGAGCATGACTGGCTGTCAGACAAATCGATCGCACGCCCTGGATACGTGACCAAACATTCGCGCTTGAAAACGTACTGCTTGTTCTTGTCTGAAAAGTAATGCCTCTGCTTGCTAAAGCGGCCCCATGGATGATACGTCGGTGGGAACTTCACATCGGTTGCGTACAGGGTGTACGGGTAGTTATGAAACTGCTTCAGCTACTCGAATTGTTCGCACATGGTTCCTTCCTTGACGTAGAGCCCTGGTTATGTAATTGGGTAGACCTTCTGCAGCTTTTTTTCGAATGTTGGAGCCTCCATGTTGAAGTCTCGCGCGTGTTTCTCTCACGTATCATGATCGCTAAACGTCATGAAAAACGCATCCTTGGGGTAATTCATGATTTATATCCTCTACCGAGTGTGTACTCTGGAACCATGTCGTCCTTCACCGCTGACCAGATGTTATCGAATTCGATAACAGTAAATTCGTCATGGACGTCATCGCCTTGTTTCGCCGTACTGGAGATTCAGAGTCAAAACGGGCTTCTTCCACCCCCTGAAAGTAAAACAAGCAAGATTGATATCATGGTTTATCCGACGAAACATCTATAAAAAAGAACCACTGTTCAATGGGAGGAATTCTTTGTAAGATGATGACCGTTTTGGACACTCCAGCTCTCACAGCGAGTTTTGGGAAGAAAAGAGCGTCTTCATGACCGAGCGGAGCCCGCTGTTCGATTCGGGAACGGTTACTTGGATGTCCATGTTGAAGCGAAAGTAGTGGAAAGCAAAATAGGTTTTGTGTTTTGAAAATTTGACTAGCATTATGCAACTATTAGCTGACACTAAAACAGACGTTTCTTATTTTTATCTGGTAGAGACCGCCTTTACCCAATCCGCATCCTTTAAAAGTCCAACAATGAAGATTTATGGTTAGTTGCTCAGTCTTTGATCAGTATCTTTCTTTTTATCAAATAGTCAGTCAAAAACTATTTACCGTGTTAAAATCCTGTTTATATGGATATGTGAGTGGTTGCTCTGACTCTCACACTATTCCCCCTCCGCCGCAGAACCAGTATCAGAGCCACGACGACGCAGAGGCAGCAATCCACTCATGATTAATGTTACCCGCTACTACAAGTAGACCAATAAGGCAAGGCACGTAGTCGAGCGCAGATTTGCTTGTGACCGCGCTGGGAAACCCAAAAACACGCGCAAGTTAATCCCAGCACAGCGCCCTTGTATGCAGTGCGGATCAAAGCGCATCTATTGCCCCATGCGCATCAAAATCAAAACCGTTGACGTGGACAACCCGCCCAGTCCATGGCGGGTTTAGTGGATGGAGAGTGGAGGTCACAATCATAACCATCGTCCGTCCGAGGATGTTCGCATTCACGTCGGCAACCGCCAGCGATGTCGTGCATCCTAGCCAGCTACACGCGCTACAATGGCAGAGCTTATACAGACCCAAAGTCAGAGCGGTATACCTTGCAAAAATCGACGCTACCCTACAGCTGGTGGGGGTACGCTATCGTTGCCCAAAGCCGTGTGTAACCAGAAGAGTAAAGAAAGACGAAATCTCCTCTCCGCTAAAACAATGATGGAGGCTCTCATATACTTGAAAAGAATGGCTTTTTAGGTACGTATACGAAGTTGATCCTGAAACGCTCCGACTACGGTACCTCCTTTGGACCAATATGGATCCTGCGCGTAGACATTGAGATCACTCCGACGTCGTTGTGATTGACTGCATTTACAAGACGAATGTGTACAATATGCCGTTACTGAACATTATCGTGGTCACAGGATTCAATACTGTCATACCAGTTGCCCAATGTTTCCTTTTAAGAGAAGCGCAACCAAATTTTGAATGGACTCTCCAACACTTCCGCGCCATGCTGGACAAGTATGAGCTTCGTGTCCCCCAAGTGATTTTACATGATTGGGACCTAGCGTGCATGAATGCGTTGGTGGCAGTCTTTCCAGAAATTCCAACAATGCTCAGTGAGTGGCACATGAATCGCTGCGTGCTCACTAAAGCAAAAATTTTACACGTCAGGTTCCTATCGTCAATCTCGATCAAAACCGACCACGCTACAAAAACTCATCTGAGACAGATATCTTCATGTGTATGTACTACCGTAGCTTCCTCAACAGATGACGAGTTTGTTTGTCGACGCAAAAATGTGTTTTCCAAAATGGGAGTACACCTTGATCATAAATGGGGGAGCTACAAGACGCACATTGTTAGTGCATGGACAGATCAATATACTCACTTTGGCTATCACGATACTTCGACGGTCGAGAGAACACATGCAACGATGAAGGTCTGGTTGTGCCTCATCAAACGTTGAACTTCTTACAGTTTTCCATGATTTGTTACCTTGGTGGCAGGTGTATGAGCGCGCAATCTCGTTCAAGGCGAGAAAGGACGGTGTACAAATTCCATATACACTCCAGAATGACTGTTACTCGGCTGGAAGCTTAAGATAAGGGCGAAGTTTGCCGCGCAAGGGATGTTAGCGCTTGTGGAAGGCCGCGAGAGATTTGAAGACATGCGAAACAATAATGCTGAGCGATGCTGGGACATACGCAACAAGAAGGCGCATTTGTTTCTTGTGGACTCACTAAGCGCGAATCTCGCATTAAGGCTGAACAATGCGATCGAGACAGGACAGGCGCATTTGCTGGACAATGCGATACTAGCAGAAGTGGATGGGATGCCGCCGCGAACCAAGCTTGACGTTCTACAAGAGATGCGGAGTACGGAGTTGCGGAACAACCAACGTATGGAAGATTATATCAATGACATGGTGAGGCTTGCAGTGGAACTAGACAAAGCTGGTGGCCCAATATCGGATGAAAAGTTTGGTGAATTACTACTTACAAGAGCAGCAAGTGTGCATCCTGAATTGGGTAACGAGTACTCAAGAATGAAGGCGCTGAATCCTGGCGCAGAATTAACGCTGGCTCAAGTTAGAAATCGACTATTTCAAGCACTGGTCAACGACGTGATGGAGCACGCGGGGTCGCACTACAAGTAAACAACGTCGAGGCACGCAGGGCGGGCCATGGACCAAGCATGAGAAGTACAAGTACTCATCAAAATATTGAGGAAGCGATAAGGCGAAGCTACTGCCGCGTATGCAATGAACGCTGACACTGGGCACGCGACTGCACTAATGGAAGGCGTGTTGAAGCGCAAGGACAAAGAGGGCGCTCACGTTTTAGAAGCAGAACTATAAGTCGAAGCCGTGGAATTAACCACAGAGGTGATCGTGGTAATGGTCGTCAAAGAAATGAAGGTCGTGGCAACAACCATTCAAGATATGAAGCGCGTGCCAATAGCCGTCCAAGACAAGAAGGACGAGGAAACAGCCAGTCAAACCATGGAAGACAACAAGACTTTGTACTCATGGTTACGACCGATGTGGAAGAAACACCAAAAGACATCATCGAGTGGAAGCTAGACTGTGAAAGCCAAGTACATCTATGTGGCGTACGTGATTGTTTTACACACCTTCACGAGGTTGAAGGATGACAGCTAGTGATGATGAACGGTTCGCATGTCACCGTAAAAGAGAAAGGAATCGTGGTGGTCATGATGCAAGATGACAATACATGGAAACGCTGTATTTTGCAGAATGTATGGTATGTGCCAGGGGCACGAGTCAACTTGATATCGCTGGACCTAATGCAAGAGCGAGGCTTTCGAATGCTAATCTTGCGCAACCAGAAGGTATGCTGCTTGAAGAGAGAATGGAGCAGGGACTCCGTGGCATTCAAGATAAGATTCATGAAGATGGCGGGTATCTACCGCATGTTCTCCCCTCATCCTGCCTGTATACCAATGGGAACGTATGGCGTTACGACAACCATTGAAGAAACTAAGAGTGCAAGCAAGAAAGCAAGGAAGGCAGAGGCTAACATGGAGACGTGGCATCGTCGTTACAACCATGTGGGGATGGAGCTACTCCGTAAGATGGAAAGAGATAACTTGGTGCAAGGCATTAAAATCAATAAGGAGTTGAACCACTATGCTTGTGTTCCGTGTGAAGTGTCGAAAACAAGACAAATGCATTATCCATCCAAAACTAAGAAGGCCGAAAGACCACTACAACGGCTACACATGGATGTGGATACAATTGAAGAGAAGAGTGCAATATGTGGAAGCAGATATTTCCTGCTTATTGTGGATGAATACTCACGTTACAAGTGGACGTTCCTACTAGACAAGAAGTCAAGTGTGTGGTGTAGTCGCTCTCAGAAAATCTTCCTGAGATGCGAACACCCACGGGGGGCCCAAACAGACGACTGACTGTCGGAGGGGGTAGTCCGTCCATCCGAGTCATGATCCGATCCAGCATCCGGCCGGCTGGATCGGTCACTTCCATCCGCTTGATC
>MIQA02024156.1:0-59360 GCA_001887855.2 Sclerospora graminicola
TTCGCATCTCAGGAAGGATTTCTGAGAGCGACAACACCACAGCCACCTCAGAGGTGAGGCTGGCCGGTCAAAAATTCAACCTTGGACGGTTGGGCAGCTGGCCAACTTGAGCCTTGTCGATGTCTCCAGTACCAGACTCGCTCACCCCTTATCCCGGCCCGCTTCTGAATACCCCCTCTTTCTCTCAAGGTACATCCCAAGTCAGCTTGGCGCCCCAGCCTGGTGAAATCAGATGTGGTTGACAAGTGAATGAAGACGGAACCTTGGGAAATATAGGTCTCTGAGATGCCGGACGTGGGATTCCCATCCAACCAGTGGTTCACCAACTTTCAAGGGAGTTCGTTGCTGCCCACGCCCAAGTCATTTGGGAATCCACCCACTTTTTGTTCATTTCGGCGGAGGTTCGACGATACGATCCACCCCCAGAACTTATTTCGCCTCCCGAAAAAAAATCGGCGCAATCGGGCTTCAGAGACATTGGGCCGTTTGCGTACACTTGTCTTGGAGGGTAACAGGTACGGTGCCTGTAACCTGGACCTGTTCCTTTCCCCTTTTATACTCCACCTGGCGAACCGAAAATTTGAGAAGTAGGGGGAATCAGCAGAGGACGGAACATGGTATCCTGGTCTAGGTGACCCGGACTGGACTATCTCCCTTTCTGAGTCTTTGGAAGATATCGAGCAGCAGGATCCTTGGCGCAATCAATATCGTGATCAGCCCTCCAATCATCCCGGATTTCAAGTGTCCCGGCTCCGCAACAAGTATGGTTGTCCACGGTAAAGAGCGACTTGGATCGTTTAATCGTTTTTCCTTCTTCTACCCAATTTAATATATCCGTCAATGCTTATTTTATCTCTTATTCCACCCTTCATTTGTGCAACCCTTCCTTCCACTCCGGCACGTCTCCTGCTTTCCACATCGGTTAATAATACGGGCTGGTTACTGCCAGATCAGCTGAAGGTGCCTCTGGAGGAACCTCCTCTTGCCGGTGGCTTCTGTTACATCCGGATCTGCGTATCTGTTTCACAGACCTGGTTGTCGAACCTTCCTTTTCTAGTCTGGTTAGGTTTGGACAGGTGGATTCCACTCTCGGTTAGACCTATTATCTCTGGTAACCTGTTAATTTTCGCCAATTCACCCAACATAACTGGATCCGAAACTACTAGGCCGATCTTATCTCGCATGATCAACGTGGCCAAATGGTCTGCGCTATTGTTCCATCTTCTTTTAACATGTAACATTTCATGCTCTGGCCATTTTCTCAGGGCTGACATAACCCGATTGTTCAACAATCTTAGTCGGGGATCCTTACAGTCTATCTCCCCAGTGATTTGTCGGATCACTAGATTGGAGTCACCGCATATAATTATCCGCCCCTGTGTCCGGCCGGCCAGCAAATCCAGGCAAAGCAACAATCCTCGGTATTGTTTTGATAGTTTAAAATATCAAAGGCAAATTGAAGCAACACGTAAAATAATCATTCGATAAATGAAAAAATTAGGATTTCTTTGGATACGAATTTTTCCCGATATACCTATAACAACAAAACCTTGGCAGTAATGCGAATATGTTTTAATTGTTTGGAATTATGGTAGAAAGAATCCAGTTGTTCCTGTTTGATGTGAACAGGAAGAGAAGAAGATAAAATGGCTTCAATGGTTTCATATTTTTCCAGAATCCATTAATTAATTATTTTATTATATTATAATAAAATGATGAGAGCAGGACTTGAACCTACATCTTGAGATTATGAGCCTGACAAGTTAACATATTACTCTATCTCATCATATGCTCAATTTTCGGAAGAAAAGGATATGAACCTTTGATCTTCTGTTCCCAAAACAGAAGATCAAAGATTCAAGCCACCTCGTTCACAGTTATGCCAGGCGTGAAATCCGAGGCAGCGGCGACCACTTTCCACTCGGGCAGCTTCCACTAGATGGCTCTGTAGGCGCACACTCCCTTCTTGACGCTCGCCGATCCGTCGAAGCTCAGAGCCATCAACTCTTCTGCTGGACCAACTGTCCGTGGCGGGAGTGTGATGGATTGTCGTGGCTGCTTTCGGGGCGCTATCGCTATCAGTGCTTCTTCCACTTCTTCCCTAGGAGAGATGCTGGTCGCTAATGTGCCCAGTATCTCGTCTTCTCATTTAGTGCACTTGATTACTTCTAGAGACCACATGGACAAGAGTGCATTCCATCTACCCAGCCGATCATCAATTCCTTTTGCTGTAAGAAGCCACGACAAGGTTAACCGTCTGGATAGCACTTTAATAGGGCGGGATATCAACATCGTGTAACACACATCCAGAATCAGTAGCAGGGCCAAATCTTCTTTGTCCACCAGTCCATAGTTCGCTTCGTTGGTTTTCTGAGTCCGGCTGGTGAACATCACAGGACCATATACTCCATCATGATCCTGCACTAAGGCAGCCGAGATAGTCCACTTGTTAGCATAGATGATGACCACGGGCACCTTATTAACATCAAAGTGCTTCAGAACCGGTGTAGTCGCCATCTTTGCTTTCGGCCCACCATCGCTCTGGTGATGTGGTCGTCAGGCTGGGCCGTATTAGAGTTGGGGAGCCGGTCGTCCGCTAGGGCGGACGAGGCCATTTTCTCATTGGCGAAAATATCGGACGATTCCACCTTCTCATTGGCTAAAATAGCAGACGAGGCCAGCTTCTCATTGGCTATTGTATCTGACCCGGTCAGCGTTTCCTCTTGTCGGTCCTGCTCTCGCAGCTTATGGTAATCCACCTCCCGTAACTCGTACAACACAGCTGCAAAGACCACGAAGTCTACGATTAAACGACTGTAATAGTTCAAGCTGCCTTCAATGACCGCGGGAAAGGCAGATTACTTAAAGACTTCAAATCTGGATTGGCTTCTAGTCCAGCAATCGAAACCTGGTTAATCACCTTTGTTTTCCCCCAGAAACTTTTCACCACACTAATCGAGAGATTCCACTTTTCACACGCAATCATATTGCTCCACTTTTTCACATATCAAGTCCCAGGTAGTAGCCGTCACAAGAATATCATCGATGTAGGACCGCCGCCCCAAAACCGAAGGTTTTGGGTCGGGTTCAGGGTCAGCTTCGGTGAATACGTCACCGACCAGGGCGGGATCTTGGTCTGCTTGACCTTGAAATACCCATACAACGCGTTATCCATTAGCCTCCGGTAAATCCGCGGGGCATTGTTTAGGCCCAACTGCGTCAGGTCTGCTCGAACAACCCGAAGGGCGTAACGCACGCAGAGATTTCCCTGCACGGTCAGTCATAGAAACCACTAGCCATGTCCAACGAGCAATACTACAAATTCTTATCCAAATCTGCCAGCAAGTCATAAATCAGCGGCATCGGGTAAACCATTAGCTTAGCCAGGCGGTTTACCAATCGGTAATCAATGCACAACCTTATATCCACCCCGTTCTTCTTTCTAATGATTACGATAGGTGACGCCCATGGCGACGTGGGTGGCTGGATGATCTTGATGGCCAACAGTCCTTTAATGAGTTTTGACAGCTTTTCCCGATACTGGGGGGGCGACCCTTCGGCTTCTTTGCGCTACTGGCTGTGCGTTGCCCATATCGATGCCGCATACCGCCCCATGGGCGGCCGGAGGTAGTGCAATACCTGGGCCGATCAGCAGATGTCTCCTTTTCCATATGATATGCTTTAGCCTGCTGATCTCCTCTGGAGTGTTCACGTCTGGGTCTCCAACCTGTAGATCGTCCATAGTAACCGCTGGCGGGCAGGGAGTCACCTTAGGTAGCACTACCATCTGATCTTCCATACCTTCGACATACAGGTCGCCCCTTTCGTGAATGCATACCTGGTTCGGCTACAGTCTCGGTCCCAACAGAACCTTTGTCTTGCGCCACAGGGGTCCCCGCTAAACCAACTACATCATTCGTCCCCGATCTTTCGGCCATATCGTCCGAGAGGGTTCCGTCCAGCTACACTCGGGTTGACCTGGTCTCCCATCCCAGTCAGCTTCAGTTAATTCCGAACCAGGTCGGGTGGTCCCCCATCCTGGTCGGCTTCGGTTAAATCCGAATGCAGCTGGTCACCCTCGGCTAATTCCGAATCCGAGTCAGGATTAGTCGATCCAGCACCATCCGGCTCGCCGGGCAAGCAAGCATTAGTGGTGGCCGAACATGTGACCCCAACCTGTCTCACTTCCCGATCCAGATGTTCACTCGTCTTAGACGGTGTGGGCAAAACCAATTCAGCGACTGGGGCGGGATCTCGATCGGCACGTTCAGCCAGTTTCGGCGATAGCCGGCACCGCGTCAATATTCTAGAAGGAGTCCGGTACTCTGGTTTAGCCACCATTGGAGTCCGGTCTTCCTTCATCGGTTCCTCTTCACTGACCACATCGGTAGTTGCCTGGAAGGCCAGGTTTTGCCACACGATATAGCGTCTTGAGCCAATAGTGACATAATCTGGCCGCCGTGGCACATTGTCTTCGACAAGCCACATTGCAATGATGACATCCTCATGCAAGGTGAGGGGCTGCTGTAATATGTTGGTCACGCTTATGTATCTGAGGTGACCTTCCCCTTTGACAAACGATTGAGCCTAACACTCGCCCCTAGTAGCCATAACTTATGACGCCGGTCATGTGGCCGCACTGTTACTTCCACTGTCCTTCCTACAGGCACAGTTACAAACTGACCCAACTTAAGAAATTGGAAGTGGGCACCATATATTGGCCGTCGGCCAGCTAGCTGGTTCTGTACCTCGTCAGGCAACGTCAATGTGCCATGAGATAAGTCCAGTCGTATGCCGGCCGGGACCATAAAGTCCATCTCCAGAAATGCGTCCTGCCCGGCTAGTTTACCTACCCAGGTGGTAAAGTAGTACACCAAAGACCCAGCCAGCGTAATCTTAATTCTTGTCCTTCCTTGGGTCATGATGAACTTTCTCCAATACCGATAGACTCTTGCCGCTTCGTCTCATCTATTTTTCACCCAACCTTACGAGCAAAGCTGGTGTCGACGATGGAAACTTCTGCGAAAAGCATAGTGGCCTCTATTAATCTTACCATCGGCCTTGGCCTGCTTGAACCACTTATCCGGCGAATAGTGTTTCCAATAACCTCGCGATTCACCGGGTAATAAATTCAGTTCCATAACCACTTCAGACCGAGAATATTTGTCCGTTCGTATACTGCTCACCAGGAAAGAATCAGCCCTGCTGCCCGGGGATTGGGTGACGTAATCGTCAAACTTACATGTATTGTCGGTTACGCTTTGTTTTGCTTCTCGATTATCCTCCTTACCGACATATGCATAGATACTAACACTAGACCGCTTGGCTCGAACCAGATTCCAATCTGGCGAGCGATCTAGTTTAATATCTTTTCCACCCCTGGTGGCAACATTCCCGCGTGCTTGGTCGAGACATACCACTTCTTCATCTGGTTGTAAAATTCCTCGATGAGGCAGAGTCCAGCCTCGTGCAGTTCTCCGCAAGTTCTGCAGGCGAATAGGCAGTGTTCAGCTGGATCTCCTTTCCTTTCGCACTTCTTGCCGGTCAGCCTCTCCCATCACCTTCTGTCGTCATTCTTGATGGATCACAGTGGGTGCACTTCCGTCTTGAGTAGTCCTGGTCAGTTCGAGCCAGAATACCCTTCTGCTGACCCGACCCAGATGCCGGTCTGGACTGCTGACTGGCTTCCGCTGAGAATTGATCTTCTTCCGATTCGCCCCCAGACCGCTCAGATTGTTCTTCCAAACTGGTTGCATCCGACTCCCGGGCAACCATGCGAACGTCACGGGCTGTCCTGGTTGATGGCGGCCTGCTTCCTTGGTCCAGGTTAGAGCGTGACCTGTAACTGCCCGTTCCAACTGCTGCATTGGGGCCTCGCTTCTTCGCCCTCTGGTAAGTTCGTAGCGTCAGCTCCAGCTCCATTGTATTGTTTAGTCGTAGTAGCGCGAGCTGGTCTGCCAGTTCCCAGTCGTCCAGTGTGCTGATGAAGTGTTCCACGTGCTCTCGGGCAGCTTGAGACCGACTGGCATCTTCCTTGACCGGTATGTTGGCCCTCATTCTTGCGACATTCGAACGATGGAGGTATTCCAGAGGGGTCTCATCTGCCCTCTTTTTGATATGGAAGTACTGACGCGCCACCGACATTCCCGATCCACAGTATTGTTCTCTAAATGCTTCGACCATCTCCTTCCAATCGACTCGGACTTTCGGGCTGAGCTGCTGGATCCGGGTTTTGCTGGACCCTTCATTAGGTCTCCGAAAATCAGACACTTGTCACAGTCCTGTGTACGGTCTCTGAGGAATGCTGACTTTGTCTTGCTCATCCATCCCTCGATCCTGGTCGTCGTCCATGTCCCGTCAAGTAAAATCCTTCAACTCGGACGTGGCCGACATCCGGACCCTGGTAATCGCCCTTGAGTCCGGATTAAAAGCTTGGGCTGAGGCCATATTGGCTCGGCGAGACATCCCCAGATCCAGGTCATCTGGATCATAGTGACACCTGGTTGACTTAACAGAGTCCATGTCCACGTCGCTGAGTGACGGCGTCCGGGTCGATGGCTGTCCAGGTCGGCGACTAGGCCGGCGACTTGGTGGGATGGCACGGGGATCCCTCTTCCTGGACTGCACTGACTCCATATCTTCGTCGATTGGCTCCCTCGCATAATATTGGGCTGCTTCGGGCAGCCGACTCCCACGATGAGCCGGCTGGTCCTGTGATCCTGGACTGCAGCGGCTGGCACTAACCCGACGTTTTTTCTCCAAGTATCTTTTTATCATCGTCGAGAACATGCTCTGAAGGTGACCGGTACTTAAGGGCTAGCTTGAGGGTCCACTTGAGGGGTGACGGGGGGCCAGCTTAGCTGTCGGCTCGGGATTCCTTCTTAATTCGCACATCTACGTATTTGCCTCTTGGATCTGGATCCGCCACCACCGTCCGGGTCTGAACGCTATGCTGCCTAGCTTCCTACCGATCGGGCACATCTGGATCTTCGTATGCCCGAGCCTCGTGGCCATTGCCCCACGCGCTGCTCCCGTAGGGCCAAGCGTCATGCGGGTAATACCCACAGATGAGTCCCGTCGAATCGACCCTATTACACCTGGAGGCGGATAGGCTGAAGGAGGCATCCAGCGCGCTTCACGACCCCTGGTACCGCTAGTGGTCCGCTCTTCACCGCAGAAAATGGCAGCAACAGCTGAGGCGACCCCACCTTTACCACCGGCAGCAGGCAGACCGGCCGGAATACATTCAGGTTCTTAGCGGTACGAGTCTGCCCAAAGCGCCGGTGTTGATGCTGTCTTGCTTGGGCTGATCAAACAGTCCTCTAATAAGGGTCACGTGGCTGTCTGAAAAAGATGGAGGAGAAACGGGATCCTTTAATCCACTTAGGATTTTCGGTCGAGTTATCTTCAGGACCCCGTAAGGACTGACCCAACTCGCGAAGGTGGTAAGCCCGCTCCAGGTCGGTGTCTGTATCCTTTCGTGATAGGCCGTCCAGATTTTCTTCTTCTTCTTCAAAACGTTGCCTATCCTTGTGAGGTGGATGACCTGGTCCTTGTCCACCCAGTTTTTTTAGGGGTAGGTGACCTGGATGGTGACTTGGTCCTGAGCCAGCTTTCCACTCTGGTCATATCCAACCTTCGGTTCTTCTTTCTTTATTTTTTCTTCTTTAATATCCATTATATGCACTTGTTTCTTCGGATCATGGTCAAAACCATGATCCTTCCTCGGACTATGGTGACCTGCACCATAGTCCGAGCCGGCTCCTGCTGGGTCATAGTGACCAGCGCTATAGTGACCGGCACCATAGTCCTGACCAGCTCCAGTAGATGCCTCCAGGGGAGTAACTTCTTCTTTAATATCGACCTCGTACTCCCCCAATCCGAGTCGACCATCGCTTCCTTCCATCTTCAGCAGCATTTGGGCGATATGAATACACCCGCCACAACGTCTTCAACAAATTTGACAGGTTTTGGTCTTTCGCACACTAGGGACTCGCGGTGATTTCCAGGGTCACCAAGAGATCCGGACACGTGCACCATTGTGATGAAGTCGCTCTCAGCAATTCCTTCTGAGATGAGAACACCCACGGGGGGGCCAGATGACAGACTTTCGGAGTGAGTACTCCGTCCATCCAGATCGTTGTGGTGAAATGGTCCTGGAATTAACGGGCTAATTAGAGGTGAATACACCCACCTGATTGGTAGAAATGTTGTCCCCAGCTAGCTGCCAGGTGTACTCAAAAGCGACAGATCGGTGCAAGGCCTGGAATCAATCCAGGTGAGGGTGATCGGGGGGGGGCGGGTCAGCCAGAAGTTGGCCGGCAGGATCAGGTGGTGCTGGATGGCCGTCGATTGTGGACATAAGTGGCCTAGGGGCAGATTTGCTAAAGGACGTGCGTATGAAGCGCACTGAGGAAGGCTATGCCCCTGTAGAAAACGGATGAGACGCCGAAGGTGGATGCTTCGCCGCTAAAGGAGAATCGAAGTCGGCGGCTAGGTGTGTCTAGGTCGAGGTGGATGGCTATCCAGGTCGAGCCGGATATTTGGTGTACAATACACAAAGGGGTATCCAGGTTGAGCTGGATATTTGGTGTAAGGTACACAAAGGGCATCTAGGTTGAGCTGACAGGGCTATTTCAGGTAGCACATACCTATCCAGCCAGGATACTATGGGTAGGTTACACAAAAGGTGTATAGGATCTAGGGATAAAAATCAGTATACGTTTCGCTTTCTAAGACGCAAGTCGTTTTCATTGGTTCACAGCAGAAGGATAACAAGGTCCCCTCTTTCTACTATTGGTTTGCCCGGAGAAGGTTAAAAGGAACCCGCCGGAAGTCCCCTGACCGGTAGTCGTCGCGTGACCTATACTCAACTCAAGTTGCCCGTGTGTTGAACACAGTTTATCTCTATTGGAAAGTGTGGTAACGTGTAGGACTACTGTGGAAGATTGTGGAGTGTTATTAGGATTCCTTATTGCAAACAAGATTGGATTTACCCCTTAATTATCTTTGGTTTCGCTGGCCGATCGATTATTCTCGGTCCAGCCGTTGCGGTATACAACTTCAAGTATAACATCAATCCTGCTCCCCGGTGAAGATTTCCGCCCAGGAGCAACCCTAGTCCTAACCCTCGTCCCCCTATTCGACGGACTTTTAACTTTAGGCCCTAGGGTCCATCAAGAGAGCGTAACCGCCAGTGCTGGCGGGTACACAAGGTGAGCTTTACAAACATTGATCATCCAAGTCGTCACGACCAAAGTCATGGGAATGACCGGTCCAGCCAGCTAGATGCTGGCTCGGATCAAGACCTGGAGGGACGGAGTATCCCCTCCGAAAGTCAGTCATCTGCCCCCCCCCCGTGGGTGTTCTCATCTCAGAAGGAATTGCTGAGAGCGACTTCATCACAATGGTGCACGTGTCCGGATCTCTTGGTGACCCTGGAAATCACCGCGAGTCCCTAGTGTGCGAAAGACCAAAACCTGTCAAATTTGTTGAAGACGTTGTGGCGGGTGTATTCATATCGCCCAAATGCTGCTGAAGATGGAAGGAAGCGATGGTCGACTCGGATTGGGGGAGTACGAGGTCGATATTAAAGAAGAAGTTACTCCCCTGGAGGCATCTACTGGAGCTGGTCAGGACTATGGTGCCGGTCACTATAGCGCTGGTCACTATGCCCCAGCAGGAGCCGGCTCGGACTATGGTGCAGGTCACCATAGTCCGAGGAAGGATCATGGTTTTGACCATGATCCGAAGAAACAAGTGCATATAATGGATATTAAAGAAGAAAAAATAAAGAAAGAAGAACCGAAGGTTGGATATGACCAGAGTGGAAAGCTGGCTCAGGACCAAGTCACCATCCAGGTCACCTACCCCTAAAAAAACTGGGTGGACAAGGACCAGGTCATCCACCTCACAAGGATAGGCAACGTTTTGAAGAAGAAGAAGAAAATCTGGACGGCCTATCACGAAAGGATACAGACACCGACCTGGAGCGGGCTTACCACCTTCGCGAGTTGGGTCAGTCCTTACGGGGTCCTGAAGATAACTCGACCGAAAATCCTAAGTGGATTAAAGGATCCCGTTTCTCCTCCATCTTTTTCAGACAGCCACGTGACCCTAATTAGAGGACTGTTTGATCAGCCCAAGCAAGACAGCATCAACACCGGCGCTTTGGGCAGACTCGTACCGCTAAGAACCTGAATGTATTCCGGCCGGTCTGCCTGCTGCCGGTGGTAAAGGTGGGGTCGCCTCAGCTGTTGCTGCCATTTTCTGCGGTGAAGAGCGGACCACTAGCGGTACCAGGGGTCGTGAAGCGCGCTGGATGCCTCCTTCAGCCTATCCGCCTCCAGGTGTAATAGGGTCGATTCGACGGGACTCATCTGTGGGTATTACCCGCATGACGCTTGGCCCTACGGGAGCAGCGCGTGGGGCAATGGCCACGAGGCTCGGGCATACGAAGATCCAGATGTGCCCGATCGGTAGGAAGCTAGGCAGCATAGCGTTCAGACCCGGACGGTGGTGGCGGATCCAGATCCAAGAGGCAAATACGTAGATGTGCGAATTAAGAAGGAATCCCGAGCCGACAGCTAAGCTGGCCCCCCGTCACCCCTCAAGTGGACCCTCAAGCTAGCCCTTAAGTACCGGTCACCTTCAGAGCATGTTCTCGACGATGATAAAAAGATACTTGGAGAAAAAACGTCGGGTTAGTGCCAGCCGCTGCAGTCCAGGATCACAGGACCAGCCGGCTCATCGTGGGAGTCGGCTGCCCGAAGCAGCCCAATATTATGCGAGGGAGCCAATCGACGAAGATATGGAGTCAGTGCAGTCCAGGAAAAGGGATCCCCGTGCCATCCCACCAAGTCGCCGGCCTAGTCGCCGACCTGGACAGCCATCGACCCGGACGCCGTCACTCAGCGACGTGGACATGGACTCTGTTAAGTCAACCAGGTGTCACTATGATCCAGATGACCTGGATCTGGGGATGTCTCGCCGAGCCAATATGGCCTCAGCCCAAGCTTTTAATCCGGACTCAAGGGCGATTACCAGGGTCCGGATGTCGGCCACGTCCGAGTTGAAGGATTTTACTTGACGGGACATGGACGACGACCAGGATCGAGGGATGGATGAGCAAGACAAAGTCAGCATTCCTCAGAGACCGTACACAGGACTGTGACAAGTGTCTGATTTTCGGAGACCTAATGAAGGGTCCAGCAAAACCCGGATCCAGCAGCTCAGCCCGAAAGTCCGAGTCGATTGGAAGGAGATGGTCGAAGCATTTAGAGAACAATACTGTGGATCGGGAATGTCGGTGGCGCGTCAGTACTTCCATATCAAAAAGAGGGCAGATGAGACCCCTCTGGAATACCTCCATCGTTCGAATGTCGCAAGAATGAGGGCCAACATACCGGTCAAGGAAGATGCCAGTCGGTCTCAAGCTGCCCGAGAGCACGTGGAACACTTCATCAGCACACTGGACGACTGGGAACTGGCAGACCAGCTCGCGCTACTACGACTAAACAATACAATGGAGCTGGAGCTGACGCTACGAACTTACCAGAGGGCGAAGAAGCGAGGCCCCAATGCAGCAGTTGGAACGGGCAGTTACAGGTCACGCTCTAACCTGGACCAAGGAAGCAGGCCGCCATCAACCAGGACAGCCCGTGACGTTCGCATGGTTGCCCGGGAGTCGGATGCAACCAGTTTGGAAGAACAATCTGAGCGGTCTGGGGGCGAATCGGAAGAAGATCAATTCTCAGCGGAAGCCAGTCAGCAGTCCAGACCGGCATCTGGGTCGGGTCAGCAGAAGGGTATTCTGGCTCGAACTGACCAGGACTACTCAAGACGGAAGTGCACCCACTGTGATCCATCAAGAATGACGACAGAAGGTGATGGGAGAGGCTGACCGGCAAGAAGTGCGAAAGGAAAGGAGATCCA
This sequence comes from Sclerospora graminicola, assembly GCA_001887855.2. Taxonomy (NCBI): domain Eukaryota; phylum Oomycota; class Peronosporomycetes; order Peronosporales; family Peronosporaceae; genus Sclerospora; species Sclerospora graminicola. The sequence continues at coordinate 11,935 of MIQA02024156.1, forward strand.
GCTGAACACTGCCTATTCGCCTGCAGAACTTGCGGAGAACTGCACGAGGCTGGACTCTGCCTCATCGAGGAATTTTACAACCAGATGAAGAAGTGGTATGTCTCGACCAAGCACGCGGGAATGTTGCCACCAGGGGTGGAAAAGATATTAAACTAGATCGCTCGCCAGATTGGAATCTGGTTCGAGCCAAGCGGTCTAGTGTTAGTATCTATGCATATGTCGGTAAGGAGGATAATCGAGAAGCAAAACAAAGCGTAACCGACAATACATGTAAGTTTGACGATTACGTCACCCAATCCCCGGGCAGCAGGGCTGATTCTTTCCTGGTGAGCAGTATACGAACGGACAAATATTCTCGGTCTGAAGTGGTTATGGAACTGAATTTATTACCCGGTGAATCGCGAGGTTATTGGAAACACTATTCGCCGGATAAGTGGTTCAAGCAGGCCAAGGCCGATGGTAAGATTAATAGAGGCCACTATGCTTTTCGCAGAAGTTTCCATCGTCGACACCAGCTTTGCTCGTAAGGTTGGGTGAAAAATAGATGAGACGAAGCGGCAAGAGTCTATCGGTATTGGAGAAAGTTCATCATGACCCAAGGAAGGACAAGAATTAAGATTACGCTGGCTGGGTCTTTGGTGTACTACTTTACCACCTGGGTAGGTAAACTAGCCGGGCAGGACGCATTTCTGGAGATGGACTTTATGGTCCCGGCCGGCATACGACTGGACTTATCTCATGGCACATTGACGTTGCCTGACGAGGTACAGAACCAGCTAGCTGGCCGACGGCCAATATATGGTGCCCACTTCCAATTTCTTAAGTTGGGTCAGTTTGTAACTGTGCCTGTAGGAAGGACAGTGGAAGTAACAGTGCGGCCACATGACCGGCGTCATAAGTTATGGCTACTAGGGGCGAGTGTTAGGCTCAATCGTTTGTCAAAGGGGAAGGTCACCTCAGATACATAAGCGTGACCAACATATTACAGCAGCCCCTCACCTTGCATGAGGATGTCATCATTGCAATGTGGCTTGTCGAAGACAATGTGCCACGGCGGCCAGATTATGTCACTATTGGCTCAAGACGCTATATCGTGTGGCAAAACCTGGCCTTCCAGGCAACTACCGATGTGGTCAGTGAAGAGGAACCGATGAAGGAAGACCGGACTCCAATGGTGGCTAAACCAGAGTACCGGACTCCTTCTAGAATATTGACGCGGTGCCGGCTATCGCCGAAACTGGCTGAACGTGCCGATCGAGATCCCGCCCCAGTCGCTGAATTGGTTTTGCCCACACCGTCTAAGACGAGTGAACATCTGGATCGGGAAGTGAGACAGGTTGGGGTCACATGTTCGGCCACCACTAATGCTTGCTTGCCCGGCGAGCCGGATGGTGCTGGATCGACTAATCCTGACTCGGATTCGGAATTAGCCGAGGGTGACCAGCTGCATTCGGATTTAACCGAAGCCGACCAGGATGGGGGACCACCCGACCTGGTTCGGAATTAACTGAAGCTGACTGGGATGGGAGACCAGGTCAACCCGAGTGTAGCTGGACGGAACCCTCTCGGACGATATGGCCGAAAGATCGGGGACGAATGATGTAGTTGGTTTAGCGGGGACCCCTGTGGCGCAAGACAAAGGTTCTGTTGGGACCGAGACTGTAGCCGAACCAGGTATGCATTCACGAAAGGGGCGACCTGTATGTCGAAGGTATGGAAGATCAGATGGTAGTGCTACCTAAGGTGACTCCCTGCCCGCCAGCGGTTACTATGGACGATCTACAGGTTGGAGACCCAGACGTGAACACTCCAGAGGAGATCAGCAGGCTAAAGCATATCATATGGAAAAGGAGACATCTGCTGATCGGCCCAGGTATTGCACTACCTCCGGCCGCCCATGGGGCGGTATGCGGCATCGATATGGGCAACGCACAGCCAGTAGCGCAAAGAAGCCGAAGGGTCGCCCCCCCAGTATCGGGAAAAGCTGTCAAAACTCATTAAAGGACTGTTGGCCATCAAGATCATCCAGCCACCCACGTCGCCATGGGCGTCACCTATCGTAATCATTAGAAAGAAGAACGGGGTGGATATAAGGTTGTGCATTGATTACCGATTGGTAAACCGCCTGGCTAAGCTAATGGTTTACCCGATGCCGCTGATTTATGACTTGCTGGCAGATTTGGATAAGAATTTGTAGTATTGCTCGTTGGACATGGCTAGTGGTTTCTATGACTGACCGTGCAGGGAAATCTCTGCGTGCGTTACGCCCTTCGGGTTGTTCGAGCAGACCTGACGCAGTTGGGCCTAAACAATGCCCCGCGGATTTACCGGAGGCTAATGGATAACGCGTTGTATGGGTATTTCAAGGTCAAGCAGACCAAGATCCCGCCCTGGTCGGTGACGTATTCACCGAAGCTGACCCTGAACCCGACCCAAAACCTTCGGTTTTGGGGCGGCGGTCCTACATCGATGATATTCTTGTGACGGCTACTACCTGGGACTTGATATGTGAAAAAGTGGAGCAATATGATTGCGTGTGAAAAGTGGAATCTCTCGATTAGTGTGGTGAAAAGTTTCTGGGGGAAAACAAAGGTGATTAACCAGGTTTCGATTGCTGGACTAGAAGCCAATCCAGATTTGAAGTCTTTAAGTAATCTGCCTTTCCCGCGGTCATTGAAGGCAGCTTGAACTATTACAGTCGTTTAATCGTAGACTTCGTGGTCTTTGCAGCTGTGTTGTACGAGTTACGGGAGGTGGATTACCATAAGCTGCGAGAGCAGGACCGACAAGAGGAAACGCTGACCGGGTCAGATACAATAGCCAATGAGAAGCTGGCCTCGTCTGCTATTTTAGCCAATGAGAAGGTGGAATCGTCCGATATTTTCGCCAATGAGAAAATGGCCTCGTCCGCCCTAGCGGACGACCGGCTCCCCAACTCCAATACGGCCCGGCCTGACGACCACATCACCAGAGCGATGGTGGGCCGAAAGCAAAGATCCCGGTGACTACACCGGTTCTGAAGCACTTTGATGTTAATAAGGTGCCCGTGGTCATCATCTATGCTAACAAGTGGACTATCTCGGCTGCCTTAGTGCAGGATCATGATGGAGTATATGGTCCTGTGATGTTCACCAGCCGGACTCAGAAAACCAACGAAGCGAACTATGGACTGGTGGACAAAGAAGATTTGGCCCTGCTACGGATTCTGGATGTGTGTTACTCGATGTTGATATCCCGCCCTATTAAAGTGTTATCCAGACGGTCGACCCTGTCATGGCTTCAAACAGCAATCGGAATTGATGGCCGGCTGGGTAGATGGGCTGCACCGTTGTCCCAGTGGTCTCTAGAAGTAATCAAGTGCACTAAAGAAGAAGAAGAAGTGATATTGGGCACATTGGCAGCCAGCATCACTCCAAGGGCAGAAGTGGAAAAAGCACTGATAGCGATAGCGCTCCGAAATCAGTCACGACAATCCATCACACTCCCGCCACAGACAACAGGTCCAGCGGAAGAGCTGATGATTCTGAGCTTTGACGGGTCGGCGAGCATCAAGAAGGGAGTGGCTGCCTATATTGCATCTTGTGGAAGCTACCTCAGTGGAAAGTGGTCGCCGCTGCCTCGGATTTCACTCCTGGCATAACTGTGAACGAGGTGGAATAACGAGGATTGTTGCTTTGCCTAGATTTGCTGGCCGGCCAGACATAGGGGCGTATAATTATATGCGGTGACTCCAATCTAGTGATCTGATAAATTACTGGGGAGATAGACTGCAAGCTCCCCCCCCAACTAAGGCTGTTGAATGATCGGGTTATGTCAGCCCTGGGAAAATGACCAGGGCACGAATTGTTACACATTAAGAGAGACTGGAATAAGAGTACCGATCACCTGGCCACGCTGGCTATGCGCGACCAAGTAGGAGTCACGGCTTCTGATTCAACCATGCTATCAGATCTGGCAGAGATCAATCGGTTGTCCGAACTTATCCGTCCTGCTGACACTGAGGAAGTAACGCGGGTGAACGCTGTCACCCGGTTGCAAGAACGCCGTTCTCTGGCCGCCGGCTTACCCCCTACAGAAGTTATGAACGAAGGGATAGTACATCAGTTGCGGGCAGAACGGATCCTTAAAGCGCAAAATAAAGAAGAGTGGATAGTGGGTCGTAAAGCATACCTAAAAGGGGAAGTGGAAAATTAAGTGCAGAACAGACGAAAGAGTGTTTTAAGATAGCCCAGATTACGAAGTGGATGAGAATGCGAGATGCTGACCAGCCCAAAATCAACAGGAATAAATCCGCCCGGCTAGTCGTGCCGACTACCTTGCAGACGGATATCCTCCACCACTATCGCGTGGGTTTGGAAAGGGGGGACCAGAGCATCGGACGGACCTATCATAAGATCGAGGCACATTTCCACTGGCGAGGTCTCTATCGCAGTGTGCAGGCTTATGTGGGAAGTTGTCCGGATTGTGAGACAGAGAAAGGTCGGCCGACCATTAAAGAGTGCCCACCTGGAAATATACAAGCCACCTACCCTTTCCAAGTCATTGCGATGAACCACATCCCATCTTTACCTAAATCTCGAAATGAATATACGGAGCTGCCGATTTGTTTACCGGGTGTCATAGCAAAAGCCAGTTCCACTCGTACCGTGCAGGAGGTTGCTCAGAGTTATGAGGAATGCGTGTTTAGACGTTTCGAGGCAAGCGAGGTCATCAGGCATGACAGGGAACCTGGATTTATGGCGGTGTTTTCCGAGTCTTCAACAAGATTTTGGGACAAAAACAGAGCGCGACCGTGATCTATCGCCCACAAGCGAACGGGAAGGCCGAAAGAATGGTTCAAACTCTGACTAGAGCCCTTAAGATGTATGTAGTGGGGGCCGATCAGCATGACTGGGATGAATACGCCGAAAGGCAGGTTTTCGCTATTAATTCGACGTTCGTCGGGTAAGGGGAAACTTTTTATTTGGCTTATGGATGGGATCCTAGACCCACCTTGGAAGCCTCCATCCTAATAGGGTGTACTCGAAGCCGTGATCGGGACGCTCGCCGTTGAAGAATGGGAGGTACAACGCCATTACTCGCTGGCACGTGCAAAAGTAATCGAACGCCTCCGTAAAGCTTTCCAGGACTGCGCCGACGAGAACAATGAACAGGTCAGAGAGCCTGGTATAGAGCCAGGCTTCCAGGTATGGTAATATCTGGATCGAGTCAAGGATGGTTACGCACGGAAGTTAGCCCATATGTGGCATGGTCCTTTCCGAGCACGCGGTCAAGCTGGTTACGGCAGGCACTGACTACAACGTTTTCCTAATAGTGCACGTTTCCAAGCTGAAGTTGGTGAGACACTTCCCAGACCGCTCGAGTACGCGCCTGGTAGTGAAGAGCGACCGGTTCGACTTTGACGAAGCCCTGCTGCCAGAAGACAGTTGGGACAAACCGCTGGATCCAGACGAATATGAAGTGGAAAAGATTTTGGATGTTTGATTTGGACGGAAGACCAGGTTTGGCCGGACCCACAGAGAATTACTGGTGCAGTGGAAAAACTACGAGCAACTCATGGGTGGATGAGCTGAATCTAGATTGTGGGGCGCTGATGAGGGGGTTCGACCGCCAACGAGCGAGCCGGAATCGTTTCGAGGTCATGTAAACCCATGAAGAAGGTGGGGCTGACCCAGAAATTAGGTCATCAGGTTGTCGGGCAGCAGGTCCGGCCAGATTAAGCGATATTGATCGGCCAATCAATGGTGTACAGGAACTAATCTGGTCGGGAATGGGCCAATCAGGTGCGGGATAAAAAATTTCGAAGTCAGCATGAGTGATGGAGTGGTGAAGCTGGATAGGTAATTAGATGATGGAAAGTAGAAAAAGATGTTTCGATATGGGCAATGGAAGGAATGATGTATTAGCAGGGCGATTGACTATAAATGGATGGATGAATTGGAATAAGCTAAAACGAGTAAAACAGACTATTCCTGCAGTTCATCACTGGCGAGTGTAACGAAATTTGTTCTGGAATCGGAACACGCTGAGGCCAGGGTGGCGGTCGGGATCCTACCGGTCGATCTCGACAAGTGAGGCTTGGAGGGTGGTAGCGCGATGGGGGTTACCTAACCCCGGATACCAGATCCCGCCCTCAACCGGCTCGTCTTTCTTCTCCACCCGGCGATTTGCCAGGTGTAACATAATGGGATTAAGGAATATGTCCAGGTCACATTGACCAGCTCGTAGTGTCATCGACGACGAAGATGCATAACTTGGTCCAGCCCTCATCAGCTAGGTTTCGACGCTGCGTACGCTCGACACAGAATCTAGCCAGAGCGGTAGTCTCACGTCCGGCTTCGGCGGATATGAACAGGTAATGGGTGGACTCCCAAAGGGATTGACCATTGCGGGAGAGAAAACCCGCACATGCAGGACGAAGATCGATGAACCAGCCAACATGGGGTAAGCCCATATCCGGCATATCCATCGCCAACACGGCCCACGGCTCGAGAGACAGGATCGCATCTAGCTGTGTAGAATTGACCAGATCAGGACGCCAATCAGAAGTTTGGGGTGACCTTGAGACCGGAGGAAATACCGTAATCCTTATGTGCTTCCTGACAGCTATATTTTTCATGACCCAACCCTGTCAAACAGTGATATTTTTTTTGTTAAATTACTTACGATCCACAATAAATTGTATTCATATAATTGGTTATATTACGGTATCAGGAAGGACATAAATTCTGCGAAAAAATATATGCAAAGCGCTGATTGGCCACTTGCAGGTGTCAGTTGCAAGCCAACGTCAGAAAGCACATAAGGATTACGGTATCCACAACGGTGGACGAGACAAATCTCAATCGAAGCGAGTGCCCGCGAGATCCGCAATACGCAGGCCTTTTAACTGCACCTCAGACCAGGGGCGACCCGCATTTAGTTCGGGAGTGGTCATGATCTTCCGGCGAGGAATCCAGAGCGGGGGAGACTCTTTGGCCGACTCTTTGGACTCGTTCTCATCCAGCCTGAAAGTATCTTGAGGGGGTGACCTTTCGAAGTCCTCGGTAATGGCTTCGTCGTTGTCCACGTCGAGCAGATTTGACGTCTTTTCCTCATCCAGCCTGAAAGTATCCTGAGGGGGTGACCTTTCGAAGTCCTCGGTAATGGCTTCGTCGTCGTCCACCACGAGCAGATTTGACGTCTCTTTCTCATCCGGGGAAGTGGTGGATGGCCCTCGGAGATCATGGGGGGAAATTCGAAGAAGCACTGGAGAAGACGGAGGGCTAGGCAAGGATCTTGGAACGTGGATATGAAGGGGCGCCTCCCGGAATCCAGCAAACCAGAAGCGGGTGGCCCGGATCAGGTCTGGAGCCCGGCTCACCTTCTTCCCGGACCTTTGACGTTTCCGCCGACAAGGCCGACTGTCTAGGCCGTTTAGTTGCCGGTAGAGGAGGAAATCCTGCTGGATCGGCGTTTTACTCTGCCTGTCGGAGGGTCCGCTGGGGATGGTGAAGAATCCGGCTGCATGCCGGCTGGTTCTGGTGGAGTTTTAGGGTCTCGGGAAGCACCCCAGATCCGGAGATGTGTGGTTATATCCGCATCGACGGTCCCCAAGCCTGAGGCGGACCCCTTTTCTTCGGATGATCCGACGCCGCATCAGAGTCAGCGGACAACGGTAAAGACGTTTGAGCGGGTGAATCGGAACCGAGGCCGCGGGGCAGGCTAAGTCGAGAAGATTCCGGATGGCCCGTCGGATAGGCGCAGAGCCCTGCATCAGACGCGCCACCCGGGCACTCACTTCTGTCAGACGGGTCCGGGTAGCGTGTATCGAGGACAAGCAATCTGCATGGCGTTTCATAAGGTCAGAAACCACTTGACGGGATTTATCTACGCTCGACTGGGCATAGGCATATGCTTCTTCACATTCCTGGATCCGGCGTTGAAGTCCAGGCGGCGCGGATGTCGACTTTTCCAGAGCTTTCTTGTACTTCCCCAGTTTCTGCGAGAGGTGGATCCGGTGACTCCCCAGCCGACCCAGGTTCACTTGTGATATCTCCAGTCGCTGAGAGAGACGGGTATACCCCTCGTAATGCTTCGTTACTTTACGGGAAGGATGGAAGGACTCGAGCATCAAGATGTGAAAATACGTGATACGTTTTTCTGCAGGGACATATAGAGTGAGCGGATGAGAAGACAACCCCGAACAAGCGTGATCTCACTTACTTTGAGTATCCACGGTAGATGTCGCCTTTTTATACAGGATGCGCAGGGAGTCAATCGACTCAGACAGTTGCTTGTATCGGTCCTTCTTCCAAACGAGGTCATACTTCTCATTCTCCTATTGGTTAATGTGGCTTTGGAATGGAGGGCAGTGAGTACCTCCCGGACCCTGTCCTCGTCTACCTGCTGATTGGCCAGTCGCGCGGTCAAGGATAACTCAGTGTTCGCCTTATCCAGAGTGGCCACCTGAGCAGTCAAGGCAGTAATTTGATTTCTCAGGGTAATCACCTCCGGCTGCCCTTGGCGACGCCCGAGACCCGCAGACCGCGCGCTTAGGCAGCCTACCGGTGGTCTCGCTGGCCTCGGAGGGCGACCCAACGGTGTGTCCGCGTCGGTAACGCTGTGGCAGGACATGAGAACGGTGGAGGGTTCAAGATACAAGATAAGTAGTGAGATCGCGCCTCAACCGTTGTGCGGCTGCGACAAGACTCAGGGGCGGCTGAGGTGAGTGGTCCTGGAATTAACGGGCTAATGAGAAGTGAATACACTCACCTGATCCAGCCGGCTGGATGCTGGCTCGGATCAAGACCTGGATAGACGGAGTACCCCCTCCAAAAGTCATTCATCTGCCCCTCCCGTGGGTGTTCGCATCTCAGAAGTTCCTTCTGAGAGCGACTACACCACATCATGGTCCGATCCAGCATCAAGCCAGCTGGTCCGGTCACTTCCATCACCTTGGCCGTGACGACTGGGATGATCCATGTTATGTAAAGCTCCCCTTGTGTACCCGTCAGCACTGGCGGTTACGCTCTCTTGGTGGACTCTAGGTCGAAAAGTTAAAAGTCGGTAAAATTGTGGACGAGGGTTAGGGCTAGGGTTGTTTCTGGGTGGAAATCTTCACCGGCTTCGACTCTCCTCAGATTCTCTCCTCACGATCCTCAAGGCCCATCCACCGCTTCCCCGGATGGGGAGGGGGCGCCCGAGCAGGATGGCGATATATTTGGAATTTGTATACCGCAAAGGCTGGACCGAGAATAATCGATGGTCCAATTTAACCAAAGATAATAAAGGGTTTACTTATGTGCAATTAGAGAATCCAGATAGTACTTCACAATCTTCCACAGTAAGCCAAAACTTCACCACACTTTCCAATAGAACTAAACCGTGTTCCAAACACGGGCGACTTGAGTTGAGTATAGGTTTCACGACGACTCCCGGTTAGGGGACTTCCGGTGGGTTACTTTTAACCTTCTCCGGGCAAACGAATAGCAGCTAGAGAGACCTTGTCAGCCCTCTGCTGTGAACCAATGATGACTTGCGTCTAAGAAAGCGAGTATACTGATTTTTATCCCTATATCCAACATAACCTTTTGTGTACCCTACCCAAAATAACCTGGCTGGATGGTAATGTGCCTTACCTGAAATAGCGCGACCAGCTCAACTTGGATGGTTTTTGTGTACTGTACACCAAATTGCCTGATCAGCCTGGATAGCCATCCACCTTGACCTGGACGAGACCTGGACGCTGACTCCGACCCCTCTTCGCGGTCGCCCATCTACCTTCGGTGTTCCATTCAGCTACTACAGGGACATAACCTCCCCTGGAGCCTCTCATATGTCCATTTCTTGACCAATCCGCCCCTTGGACACCTACTCCCACCTTCAACGGCCATCCGGCCCCACTTGGTCCAGCCGACAGACTTCTGGATTACGTGGCTCTGAGCCTCCGGATCACCTTTGTCTAGCCTGGATCCATGCTTGTAATGATCCTGCGCTTGCGAATGCTCCCGAACACCTCTGGCAGCTGTCCTTCAGCGCCCGCACGCTTGGCCCGCAATTTAAGCCAATCAAAAGGCAGACTCGGCCAGATGTATTTCACACCCGGCCGTTAACTCATTCCAAAGTCGCTTCACCACACAAATACGGCAAGACTCGTTAGGTCACAGGAAATAAGCCCTACCGTCGCGTCGTAAACTTAACTATTTTCCTGTCATTCATCAAACACGTTATCAAAACGGAATTCATGATTATCTAACGTTGCCGAACAATCGAACAGAAATTTGGGTTCGTGGCACACGAGGTGACGACGGATAGATATCACTATTCTTTTGCTTCGTGATGTTATTATCGTCTGATGTGAATAAACATGAGAGAATATCGTACCCTTTTGGTTGTAGCTCTTTGGGCGTTTTCGGATAAACAGAGAGTTTAGACGCATTGATAGACAATCGTGTAGGGGTGGGGGTGGGGCTGAAAGGAATCGGTTAATGCAAGAGTTAATTCATGAGGCACGCGGTGCTGTTGATACAACGGCACAGCGTCTCGATATTGTTGAATGAGGCGTTTTTTCGTGAACTTTTTAAAGTCAAATACACACGAATAGTCACTGCATTTTGCGAAGTGAACGACCACTTTGGTATTCATTTAAGACGGTGGGATTGTTGTGGCTGTAGATTCGCGCTCGACAATGGGGCTATTCATTACATCGCAACAGGTGAAGAAGATTAATCCTATTTATTATTATATCCTGGCGACGCTGGCTGGAGGTGCCGCTGATTGCCAGTACTGGCAGCCGTACCGTGCCGCTTGTATTAGCTGCGCAATCGTCACCGCATTTCCGTGCGTGCAGAATCAAAACTGATCGCTAATACATGCAACTATTACAAGCGTTAGGACATGTCCCTTGGTATGATGACGATGGGCTACGATAATGGAAAGCCCGTGCTTTACTATGCGGACGATGAGAGTTCGCGTATTCCAGCGAGCAAAGAGGTATCTAAATTCAGTGTTGGGATACACGTACGCTTATGGCATACTTGACACGAAGTGGCGCTGGAATTTGACCGACGACGAGGCTTTGGAGCTCGGGAAACGAGCGATCTACGACGCCACGCATCGTGATGCGTATAGTGGTAGTCTTTTGTACCGGAAAGTGGAATTTCCCTTGCACGTGGCAAAACCAACTCATACCGTTTTTTTCGAAACTCAAAATTCGGTACAAAGCAAGAATTGTGCTCCACTCCACCGTAAATTGCACATGTTGCGATGATAGAAACCTGCGTAATACTTGTCTGTTTCAGAAAAGAATGAACGGTTTGACTTGACCTTTCATATCTCTAATATTATTTTGACAACAACCACAATCCATACCATAATTAAAAGAGCGCGGAGCATGCTATCGACCAGCATTTTTTACATTCGTTAACACGCAATAATCAAGTATAAAACTGCATATTTGTGTGATCGGATTTGACAGGTGAAATGGTTTCTTTTGTAAAATGAGCAAAATTGAGTTTTTAGTATAATGCTGGTTAAATGATAAATCCAAATCTACAGTAATATGAGCACAAAACACGTTACAGCACGTTTTGTAAAACTACCGATTATCAAATATTTATTAATTTCCACCAATCATAGTGCATAGGTTTTTTGGGAAAAACCAAAAGCTTCATTCCTTTCTGAAACAGACAAGTAAGTATTTTGATAGCATATCAAGTTCGAAAGTCTATCTGTTATTTGTGACCAATCTGCAGCCGCACTATGTATTTATGGAAATCTTGTCACTTTTTCGGGCTGTCTATTGGTGAAATTGAGTTGCCATATTCGTTGCGAATCAAGAACGAGCTCCTAATCTGTGAGAAGATGTACCGAGGAATGTGAAATGTACTGTATGAACTCGAGACGCTCGCGAAGTGTTCCATCCAGGAGTAAGTATTTTGATGTCAGTCTTTCGAGACTCGAAGCAAATCTGCAATATGTATACCTCGTTTCTAACTAGACTCAATGTTTCAGATACCATCACGTAAGCGCACTCTTGAACGTACTACCGGTACTATCGATGACGTCTGCGTTGCTTTGCTTCCTTGCTCGACAGCTCCCACGACAGTCACAGCTGCTATATCGACACCAAGAACGTCTTTCTCGGATTGTGGCAAAGCCGCGCTAACCAGCTGAAAGAGTATACTCACTTCTTATTTTGTACACATAGTGGTAAATAGCATGGTTATACTTCTTATTCTTTTGAGACGGGAATAGTGAGCTAAATGAACCATAAACAAATCGTAAACAAAGATCTGACAATAATCATTATTGAAGCATCGCCTCGCACGAAGAGAAAATTGCTATGAATGAGCACGTAGATGTCGCGAAGATTATACTTGTAGTAGATTGTAGATGTTGACAGTGGCTTGCCCAGCATCGTAAAGGTGGGTGTCCAAGCTCCCATCACCCTTGGATCTGAGCTCCTCCCTACCCATAGTACGCAAGATAATAAATTGAAGCAATTCATGCAAACATGTGTGTATTGAGTGGGCTCAAGTAAAAGGTGGGTTAAATCGAAACTGCTGCTGTCGAATGTCTACATTTACTGTATTCAACAATTGAGCAGCGCACGAGCGTAACAGCTGAAAAAAAAACTAAGTTTTAAACAAGTGATGATTAGTCAACCGCGAATGGTTTGGTCTTGACAAAGCAGGTCTGTCGTCTGACCAAGTAGGTGCGTATCATCGAGTCACGGGAGCTCATCTGCCAACAACAAACTCTATTTTGTGACAAGAAGACGAATATTGACTCTCTCGTGCCACGCAAGCAAATATCCACAAAAAGCTAGTAACTAGATAGCTTGCTGCGTGTTCAGTAGTCGTAGCTTAGACGGATGTAATGGTTTCATATGTGGTGGAGCCCAGGGCCACGATCAAAAAAAAAAGTGTGTGCTCTCACTTAGACTTCCTAACTGTATCCAAAGTATCCTTTACCGTTGCAAATGCCGACTCAGAGCTTGCGTTGGTGTGTAAAACTGTTTCAAAAGGACAATCTGCAGTAGCCTTTCGTACGAAATATAACTCGTGCAGATTAGCTCCACCCACCTCTACTTGGCAGCAAAGTGCTTCATTGTCTTCTTTGCACTTGTTTTAGATGAGTGGCAAATAAAGACGTGACGAACGAGCAGGCTGTCGTGCTGACGAGATGGTGTCTCGGCGGCTTTCCTTTGCACTTGAACGTCGGAGGTAGTTAGGCCGTGTATAAGAACGAGATCTATATAAATGTAGCTTTGGAGTGTAGTAGAAACCTGGTCTCGAGTCTATCGTCCAACACTCTTAGGAACTACTGCGCCTACTTGTCTCTATCGTTCCCTTTACAAATAGCATTCAAAGTGTTTCTACCTTTACAAAAAATAGCATAAAGCTACAACACTTGTTTCTACCTTTACAAATAGCATACAAAGCGTGGTAACGATTAAATCTACAAACTTCTACAAGTCGTCCGCCGAAAACTTATTACTAAGTAGGGCCTCTACATGTGAGAGAGCAAGAAAGGCCACGCGTTCTGTATCGTGCGTGACGAGACGCCTCGAGACGTTATTTCTACTTGTAAAAGACAGGTTTTTTACTTAGGTCGGGGTAAACTCTAAGTATGACGGACCCAGTGACCTCTTGTGGCCACAAACACAAAAACATATATGATGTCCATTTCCTCCTCCTTTTCCGAAAAGATGTAAATCCAACCTCTCGGTCCGTAGACATTTACAGTGAGTGCCTCGGGCCTTTTTCCTCTCGCTCGTCTTTTCGCATTTGAGGACATGGAAATGGCTCTTCCAGCGGTGCAGCTGGCCATACAGTAGTACGATGTGGTCTCTTGCTACGCTTGCACGCAGACTTGAGAACCAGGTTGGCAAAGAAAAGGCAAGAATCGAGCCGAGGGTGCCGTAAAAGAGTGTCCGTGAGAGCAAAATGCCCCCGTTTTCATTCTCAGTTTTGCTAACAGATAGATATGCAACAACACCCGAGCCCGACAATGGAGACACAGGTACCGACAACGCCCACGCGAGCCTTCGTTCGATCTTCGCAGTGGACGCAGCAGCTTCAACCGGACTGGTGCCATACAAAACGAATGGATACCTCCGTCGGTGTGCCCGAGAGGTCGAAGAGGGACGAGCAACACCAATGGCAATCTACCACCCATCTGCCACAACGGCGGATGATGGTGCAACGAATTTTACAGCTTTCGCAAACTCGTCCCAAGTCCCACGTGGCATCCTCCAGAGCAGTGCTACTGGCCAAACGGATTGAATTGGCCTTGTATTCTCGAGCCGGTTCGCTCAGTGAATACAGCAACTTGGCGACACTTCAACGACGACTCCAGAGTCTTGTAGCTTCCAATATGTCCGACGATACACCAAGGGAGCGAATAGTGCAGAACCGAAAACGTCGTGTCGTCTCCCGGAGTCTGATACCCATGGAAAAGCAGACGAAACGCCAACGATACACCTCCCCAGGTACCATCCCCACCCACGTCTTCGCGACAATTGGTGAAGACTGTACGCGTTTAGTTTTCTCCTTTCTAGATGGCAAAGAAGTCATGCGGCACCGTATGCTCAACCGTTTTGCCGCTGCCTTTTTGCCCAGTTGCGTGCGAAGTCTCACGGTCGAGGTGACGCAAGTGACACAAGGATTAGCTGCCACTTCTTCCTCCATGCTACAGATGACAAATCTCCAGCAGCTTGTAGTGCACAAGGCTGGGGCATCGATTGCGACAGTGGGCTATGCAACAGCGCCTTTATACGCTTGGGAGTGTGCCGAGCTCCCAACGAGCCAATCGAACAATAATGAAGGAGCTGTGCTTGCTCTAGCTGCGGCCTTGCGCACCGGCACGTTTGTAAGCCTCGAAAAGCTACGCTTCATCTCGGTGGTCGTAAGTCCAAACGGTTTTCGTGCTCTGTGTAACGCTCTCGGCAGCTGTCCAGTTTTGAAAGATTTGCTCCTAGCTGGCAACAGTCTTGCTGACGTTGGTGCCACGGAAGTCGCCCAGCTGCTTCAGTCGGCGCAAGCTCCTCGTCTTACGCGTTTGGACTTGCGCCGGAATTTCATTGGTGAGACTGGATTGCGTGCAGTGCTGTCGGCAGTGGCGCAGACCCAGTCTTCACTCCAAGTGCTGTGCATGGGGGGTAACCTCGTAACGGATAATTGTGTCAGCGAGCTGCAAAACCTTTTGGCCTGCGCTGCGTGTCCAAGCCTTCGCTTTCTCGGCCTCGAGGACAACTTTTTGAGCGCTCAAGGCGTGCAACAGGTGCTCAAGACGGCAGCCATGAGTAACATCTTATTGACGAGACGGCATCACGTCTCGAGCGCCCCCGGGGCGTCTACTTAAGCTAACATTATAGAGTGTTCAAGACTTTTCTCGCTATCGTCATCATCCCACTCTTTCTTACAGTGGGCGTTCTACAATTACTGACTACTAGGTAGTCCATGTAACGCAAGCATCAAATGATGGATGCAAGAGGTAATTAACATTGCAAGGACTGAATATATTAAGAATGTTTACAAAAATTACTTGCACCGCTTCTCGGAGTAAATAGTTATTAGCCCTGGGGATCATGAGAAGAAACCAAATTCTCCGCCTGACACAAGTCGGCATCTGCCGTTTCAAGGCTCTCGAGTATAGCACAAAAGGGAGCAAGTCCGTCGCAAATGCGTTGACCGGTTCGATATCTTGGGCACGAGGAAGGAGGAGCACTAGTAGTAGTCTTCCGGGGGCGTTGTTGACACGTACCATCCCCATTGGGGGGATACTGTTTCTCCATCTGCCTCCTGCAATGCTTTCTCTAGTTCACTACTTTCTACGGTCGCATCTGTCTCGACGTCATCGGATACTACAAACTGTGTACGTCACACGACCAAAGTCAGCTATAGTCGTCGCCTCTATAAATAACAAGACACGTACACTGACATTGCGAGGACTAAACGTCTGATCTCTTGATGGGGACGAGGCATCGCTCTCTGTGCTACTGCACAAGTCGTCCATCTCGTTCTGCTTGCTGCAGGTTTTTCGAATGGCTTCTTTCAAGTCGACATCGTCCTCGGCCGCGGCTTTCAGATACGTGAGCACACTAACTGCGGTTGCTGCAGCAGCGGCAGCAGTGGCTACGACGGGATGTTGTCGCATCCAACGAATTCCCCCGGCAATCTCAGTGGGCGTGGGGAAGAAGGATGGCACAACGACGTCCGACATTTTCTTGACAAAAATACTAGTAACAATTTATTGCTGGAAGGAGCTGATGGTCCGAGAAAAAACAAAGTTTCACGCAATCAATTAATGAGTAAATGGACTTGCACCTGCTTGTGAGGCTGCAGAGACTTTGCTCAATGACCTAAATGTTTGGCCGGTTTCTCTGTAAAAATTGCATACGGAAGAAAGGGCGATGGAGACCAAGCGACATACAAAAACACGTCGCAGCATCACCAGAAACCTTTGCATTATTATACTAAAAATAACTTGACGTGGACGGATGTATACGGGTGAAGTGAAAACTACCTCTGAAAGATAAACTATTTGTAGCACTGATGAGATGGAAGATATGTGTTTTCACTAGAAATGAAGGGAGGATCGGGTTGAGGCAGAGTAGCACCGAAGTCCAGCATTGCATTATCCTAATTCAACACTGCCTATAATTCCAGTACTAGTGGCGGAAAAAGGGCAAGGTCGAGTGGTGAGAGGGGAAGGGAAGAGGTGCGGTCCGTTTCAGCTCATTCTTTGTCATACCCGTCGAAAAATTTGTACAAATTTGTACATGTGTATTATGTTTAACGCGCAAGTGTTGTAGCATTGCTTACTTATTATCCGTGAATCAGATAATTTAAAACCAGCTGCGGCCTTCTGTGTGGTCAATTAGAATTCCCATGCAGCGAGCGTAAGAACCCCGAGAAAACAGTGTTTCGTCTTGAAGGCTTCGGCTCGACTTTTCTCAGAATCTGGGGATGTGGTTGAAGAAGTCGTGAGATCAGCCATATAAGTACTTGTAAACGAGGAAAGAGTCAAGTATTGTGTTTAAGCAATACCTACACTAACTTAAACTAATTTTCACGCAATTTACATATAATACATGTAGAGGCTACTTAACCTGTCCTCGACAATTGTTGTACCGGTACTGTCGCAACATTGAACTGAAGTAGCTCATCACCAGCCAACACAAAGAACAGGAAGGATGCAATTCACATTTGTTTCGTATACCGGAGAAAAGAATAAGGACCGTGAGACATGTACATGTATTGACAATACAGTACTACAGTACACCTTTTCCAGTCCAAGTTCGGCAAAGAACAAATTAAGAACGGCAAGAACAAAAGCAAATTCGGCAAGAACAAATCCAAATTCGGCAAACCGCCCACTTTTTATACTTGACAGCTAGAATTATTAGAAGAGGTTTTATAAAACTTTATACACGCAAAACTTTATCCTGCTTCGCGCCATTTTTGACTGTAACGAATTTCTGGTGCGCTCAAGGAGTAACTCGTGCGCCATTCATTTTCCCGCCATAACTTTCAGCTACTGATGGAATGGTTAATTCTCATTTCTTTTTTTGCACTACAAGTCATAAACATCAATACCTGTCCTGTACTGTATTGTACATATTCACATGTCTTACAAGTATCAACGGCACCCACCTGAGACAAAACTACGTGTGCTGGAGGCTGCAAGACAAGGCTGCACTGCAACCCGATATTCAATCTCCGTGCGTTGGCGCCTAAGCACCTCCCGAGGACTTTGAGCTTGCATCATCTGCACGATCTCCGATCCCGACTTGTGAAAGCTTGTCGCTTCAACGATACGATCGCGTTGGAGACCAACGATCCATGAAAGCTTTCTCATGCAATAGTCAACAAACTCAAGCAACAGATCATCTGCCAGATTTTCAACCATGTGCTCGTGGTAGAAGGCGACCTCAGGAAAGTTGGTCACAGTCGCTCCGTGATACATGACAAAGTATAGCCGCATAAACGCCGAATCAGTGTCTTGACATTTTAACAGGGGCAGTACGTTGGTTTTACAGACTTCTAACTTACTGAGCACTGTCGGCACTTTTTGATCTCTTGGGGGACCGTTCGGCTCTGGTGTCACTTTTGCTTTAAGCAACTTGCGCAGTCGATTCACACAGGCCTTAAAAACGGAACGGATCTTCGCTCGCTCCTTTAGCTCAATATCAACAATCTCGGAAGGTAAGCACATCGCCGCGGAGATGGCATCATACCAAGCACGACATTCGGCTACGGACGCGCATCCTAACGCCAAGCGTCCGACATAAAGAAGCCGCTTTTCTTCTCGAGCCAAAACACGAAGCCCCTTGAGAGCAACGACATACCATGGTCGCGAGCTCGTATCTCCATCTGCTGGATAGAATACAATGCAGTTTTCGTGAAGACATACAAATAAGCGGTCGCGCAAAGTAGCATGAGGACCCGCATTTTTGGTTTCCAGACGACCAGTCTTGAGTGTTAAGCGAGACGATCGCTTTTCAAGATCGTTACCTGTTACGACGTTGTCAACGATTCGTTTCAAAATTGCATACAAATCATCACGTGCTTCTACAGTATCCAAGAAAATCGGCCACGATCGATGTCGACCATAGAAATCAATAATAATGCCATACTCCTCGCCACGAGAGCGCACATTGCTCACCGAAATATCACGTATATCGGTAAAATGAAAGGTTGTTAGAGTCTCACCTCTTCGCGAGTTTGTCAGTGTCGCAGCGTAAACCAGCGTTTTCGATAGTTCCGGACAACTTCGCCACGCTTTAAGATCCATCCCTGGCGAATAATATCTTCTGGTGTAGACATTCTGTGCATTGTTGATCGACGAAAAAAAGCCAGTGACTTTCCTCCACCCTCTTCATCATGAACTGTGTGTCCAAGCCGTTCAAGATAAATGTCTCGTCCAAAATGAGGATTGAAATGAGCCAGATCACTCATTGTAAACTGTCGATTCATTTGCGCTTCAGCAGCCAAGCGTGATTCGACATTTAGTGATTTGGTAATATATCCAGCTAGCGACGCTTCAATGCGTTGTTCATACGTTCCCTGATCTCCATCACTCAATCTTCTCGAATGATTTCGATGCGGAAACGGATCAGAAGTGCCTTCATCTTCCGACATGGACTTGTCTGTGTCTTCATCAATACTGTGCTGACTCGACGATTGTCTAGCGAATCTACGGCCACGATTTGACTGAAACGTGGCTGGATAACGTTCTTCAATTGGACCAATTATTTCGTCATCTAATTCATCCTCCTCAATACCGTAGCCCACTAAACCCGTAAGTCGTCCATAACCCCCCGTATTATCATGATTACGTGGTACTCGAAGCGATTCACGGCGACCAAAGACCAGATCACTGCCAATCATGGAGCATTCGAGAATATTGTCTTGTGTGTAAATACTTGCACGCACAAGGTCTGCATCATCATCCGTATTAATTCGAGCATCTTTCTTGATCAAATTCTATTGGTATCATATAGATAAGTTAATTCCCAGTTATAGACATGAATACGAAAGGTAAGAGACATTTCTTTCCTTTCGCAAGAATGAGTATAACACTTACATCCAAGGACCACAGCAAGTCTGTGGTGATACTCTGCACTTTCGAATTGAACTGTAATTGGTCGGGCCGTACCACGCAATAGTGCCAGTTTTTCACAATCGTTTGGTGTATTGAGTCTGATACAAATTAACAATTCTATGATGAGCAATTTTATAATATGTTGCAGTTACTTATTTTTAGAAGAAATGACGAAATTGAATTTGTTCTTGCCGAATTTGCTTTTGTTCTTGCCGTTCTTTATTTGTTCTTGCCGAAATAAGACTGGAAATGGTGTACTTCGAAGTAGGGCTCAAACCCAAGCCCAACCCGCACCGCAAAACCCGCACCCAACCCGCGCGGTTGGGTTGCGGGTTGACCTGAGCCCAACCCGCAGCCCACACACAACCCGCAGTAAGGTAAATTGGAATTTTAACTTTAGCAACCCACAGTTGGGGGGGGCGGTCCAGCGCCCTCTTTGTCACTACAAGAAAAAAGTGATGTAGCACAGCTCGTAGTGACGCAAGGAAGAACAACGTAACTGCGCGGAACATTATAATAAGCAAAGACGAAAGATTGCCTCTGGAATGGTGTTTACTACAGAAGTCGGTTGAATATGAGCGTGCATTGGCATTTGGGCGACTAAATTATTCTATGCCATAGCAAGCAGACGCAATCATCTTGCAGCATAAGGTTTTTAACCAAGAGCTCGCTGCCTCAATTACTAAACCGCAGATTGGACAATTAGCTCAATCTATAATTAGTATAACCGTTATATTCTTCAGCCACCCGCGCAGTTTTTTCACCTCTAACTTTGAATGGCTTCCCACGCCACCTCCACCTCGTGTAGACGGATGTAGTAAACTCTCATAGTGGAGGAGATAATATCCTACCAGAAGAGAATCCATGCCTTCTGACGAAGTCCTTTTTTGGCCAGGTATGTGCAACACGCTAACCCAAACAGCCCTCAACCCAGCCCGCAACCTGCGGGCTGGGCTGCGGGTCGACCTCAACCCGCACCAAACCCCGCGGGTTTGAGCCCTACTTCGAAGTACCAAGTTCATCTTATACAGTCACACGTCCCAATGAGAACTCCCCTACGTGGAACAAATCCTGTATCTGTACCCACAAGTGTCTGCACCAATCAACACACAGCGAATTCCCCCTTTACGTGAGTCATTTTATAAGTGGTCACCAAAATTACCAAAAAAAATCTTGGGTCGTGACTTCAGCCATGACACCAGTCCTCTAAAAAATGACCTTGTAAGCTCTTTTACGAGGTAAACATTGAATTGAAATATTTGCTTCGTTAAATGTATGGGTCAGCACATATCTGCCTTCTTCTTCTATCATAAGTGGGTCGTCAGTTGTCGGTGTGCGAAGAAGAGCAAAAACAAAGCACAGCGCAGAAAATCCTGCAAGCGCGCGCTCTGAATCAAAGTGTCGGCTTAACTGCTTTCCCACGTACTTTGCAATTGCTGTAATTCTGGACTAGTGTGGAAAGAAAAGTGAATTTTCTATTCAGTAAACCCGTCTCGTACTTACTGCTACCATTAGCGCTGTTGGTCAGCCTTATCGCCTCTATGAGTTGCTCTGTTAGACTCATCATATTGCGAGTGCATATAAGGCATTTTGTATACAGAAAGAAGGGACTTTGTCAGTTTGACATATGCTCTTGTCCACGGATAGAATGTACCAGTCGGATCTGACCCTCGCCCGACGGCGTCGGTATATCTCCATCTACCCCTCGCGCAATGAGCTTCTGGCACCAAATATCAGGATGAGTTGTTTCCGTGTCACTAGTACTGAAAATGCACAAGCAAAAATGTGTGCTCTTAGCGAAAGAACCTTTGGCATATACTCAATCATTGTAAATGACAGACTCGTAACTTCACAAAAGTAATACCGTGTCTCACCCCCCCCATATGATGTTTCCATATCTGGACCACTCGAATTTTCTTGGTTCGTGAGTGCACTACTTAAGGAGGTGTGACTGTACTGGTACTTGAGCTATTTTATGACATCATTCCAGTATTCTTTTACTTGTACCAATTAAGTATGGCAAGAGCATTCGGCAAGAACAATTACCCTGCTAGGCTGCCTAATGTGGCTTTATCAATGACTCATTACATGTACTAGTAGTATTGGTCTGTGTGTATAAGGCTGCTACTTTTAATTATTTTCGACAGCTACAGCAAAGAGTGTCATTAGTGTGGGCCATACTAATTTCGCACTCAAAATTTTGCATGGAAAATCGAAAATAGTGTGGGCTTCGGTTATTATGCACCCACGCTAATAATGTCGCTGCGAAATTAGTATAGCCCACACTAATCGCGTCGTGCAAAAATAGCGTGGGTTTTGCGTTTCAGCAGTATAATACACTTCAATTACAATTTTCTAATAAGATAGTATAGTGCATTATTAGGAACGGAGGTCAAAATGTGATCAGGTCTAGTTGCAGATCGGTGGTAGGTTTTGTTCAAGATCATTAACTTGGTCACGAGGTTTTATTCCAGGTTCGAGTCACCACTCGTTCGCTGCGCAACTACTCGAGCCTCCAGCTACTACGACCCACCAGTGCCTCTTTGGTCAGCCATCGCTGCTGACAGAGCGGCTGTAACCAAGTGGCAATCTCTAAAAAGAATCCTAGTGAAGCTGTTGTCCATCGGCGCAAGTAAAGGCAATAAGCCCATAAGGTCTGACCCCCATTGAAGCGTAATGGCCTCCCCAGTCTTTCAAAGCACAGGATTCCAATGTGGACACTAATTCACGCTGCGACGGTAACGACTGCGATATTGAGATAAAAGCATGAGCAGTGCGCAAAGACGACGCAATGTAGTGCATGTCGAGCTCCATAAATCATTGCACGTCTCACCCACGGTTTGATGAGTGCAATTTTGGTCTCACATCTCTCGCTGCACTCGTTTGAGCTGTTGCGCAACATCTCAAACGAGTGCAGCGAGAGATGTGAGACCAGAAGTACGAGATATCGCTGTCGCTAGTCAAGCGACTTGCCAAACTACTTGTCTCTGAAGAGGAGTACACGTCTCATTTAATCGTTGCGTATAGTAGCTCACCTGCTTGAAAGATAAGCTCCAAACGGATGCTTCGTTCTTAGCCACTGATTTAAAAAAACAAACTCAACTACGGAACGGAGCAAAGCTGCCTCTCCGGCTCATAGAAGTGCACATTGTCACATGCAGACCGTTAATGAAATCTTATAGTGTTTGTTCCAGTGTCTTGTTTACAATAAGTTTTGCTAGTTCCACGTAATTGTAAGTTCCGATCAGCACATTGCTTTTGATGAGCCGACTTTCGATCATCTCGACGAATTTTCAATGGATTTTACTGCCGAGGACCCGCGACGGAAGGAGATGTTTGAACAATTGGCAAAGCGCTCAAATCAAGAAACCCCGGAGACTCAACTATGATTTGGGAAGGCATCGAGGACGTAATTAACGCGAATCAGATGGAGCAAGGGTGTGACTCTGAGCAGGCTCTAGTCCGTCTTGTGTTCCAAGTGCTCCATCTGACGACCACGAGAACATGTCGCTCCACGAGCACTTTCACGTTTCAAAGGACGATGGGGATCAGTATACTTTAAGGAGAAAATCCATCCCGATTGTAGCCTGAGCAACGCGATTCTTCGTATGTGGCGTGACGTTCCGCGTGGCGGTAGACACAACTTGAATACAGTTGACGAGATCGAAGAAATTCATCTCTTGCTTTGAACTTTAGCCTAAAAAAATGAAGCAAAACCATTGCAGAATATTCAACATTATACCCTGAAACTAATGCGCTGTTTCTTGATCCTCTCGTCTTTTTGTATCTTGGATATCGCACCGATCCTTTGGGTAGAAAACTCGGTTGTCGTTGTCGTTGTCGCCGTCATGAGAATCCACGAAAGTCGAATCTCCAACAACTGATCGACACAAGCATGTCGAATTCTCAACTCGTGATGAAAGCGCATCGACCAGAGATCATTGCTAGCTACGAGGAGCGTGCGCTCCATCACTTGGCCAAGGTATCCAGACCCTTTAATAGTGACAAAGCATTTTACGTTTCGATACCTCCGCGGTCAACGTTCTTCGATGAGGTCGATTCCTTTGCGGATCTCAGCACATTTGGCCTTCCTCGTCTTTCTTTCTTCCATATATCACCATGCGACCTCGGTAAAGTCGACACTACGAGCAAGTCCCCGCACGGCTTCCTCTTGTGCAGCATGAAGTCGAATTTTGAGACCATTTGGTCCTAATTCGGACACGTACGAACTCTGGATCTTCACTTTTAACTAAACACACATCAATCGCTACTTTTACGTTGTCAGCAGTCTTGCAACCTGTCACCAAATCCAATGCACTGTAGGTATTGCTTGGTGAAAAGCTCCTAAAAGAGCTGGTTCTGCTCTTTGTAAAATTACCGTACATGCCACGGTTTTGGCAATACATGTAAACTGAATTTGCGAAATTAGTGTGACTTACTGTGGAATATCGAAAAAGAAAAATTAGTGTGGCCCATGGTATTTGCGCAGCCACACTATTTTCCCACCCACACTAATGACACTTTTTACTGTACTTCTTGTTTATCGAGGAAACGACAAAATTTAATTGTTCTTTGCAAACATAGGATTGGTAGTAATACCTACTAAAATATAGTCTAATTAGTCTTAACCATTACCTACTATGAACATGTGCAATCTAGAATGTAATCTAGGCTCAGGTATCCTGGATGTGTTTTCGTCACTTGACACACATATTTGTTCTGAGAATAGGTTACTGGAAGCTGGATCCGGTGTTGGAGGGTGATCGAAGACGCACTGTGAACTGATTTTCAGTCAGATTCCTTCTTCGTGTGTTGCATATAGTCGTGATTCATAATCTGCCACCGCCTCGACTTGAGCTCGGCATTGACGCCAAATGAATTCCAGATGATCGTATGCATCTTTTACTATTACTTGAAATATTGCTTGGTTACGTAACTGCCATAACCATGCCATTCCGATTCCGCAGAGTCCTTTCCAGAGTCGGTTAAACACTGCTGTGTATGTGTCGTCATACCATCCATGTTGTCTCATCATCGCCTTCTTGATATTAAAACCTACCGGTGGAGCCCGTCGAGTCACAACCGCTGATTGGAAACTACTCATGAGCGAGTCCGGTATCAGTTTAACTTTTTTTGAAAAAAAGGAATATATATAAATTTAGAAGGATTTATTAAAAAAAATGAACCAATTCTAAATTTAATTACAGAATTATAGAAATATTTCAACTTTTTTTTAAAACTAAAGATATTTTACCTTATTTATTTAAAAATATAATTTTATAAATGGGTACCACTAGGTGCACACACCCTTTTTTTTTGGATTACGTGCACAGCCCTGTACCATTAAGTAGGTACAGCGTACCTTATATAATGAAGAAATATCTATATACACAGGTCCGTCATTTTTTGCAGGCAAAGGGAGTGCAGCGATTTCTCCTCAAAAGCTGACAATATCTTCTCTGTATTTGCCATTTTTTTGTGCTAATCAGGCATTCAAAAAATGATAGACTTAAGGGGTGTAGTCACCAAAAATGCAAAAGCTAAGAGCTGCGAGGGCACTGTCAAGTAATCAATTAAGGCACGTTATTGAGCCAAAGCTTCTTCTCTTTCCTCTTATTTTTATGGAGTCAATACGATCTAATGCATTTATTATCTAATTGTAACTACTTTTTGACCCTTTATTGTATGAACCACAATCCTCTAAAGGACAGCCAACCCTTCTCATATGGCCACAAAGTTTTGTTATAACTAAATTACTAGGGATTTTGGACCCAGCTAAATCATTTTTGTTTAGTAGCATTCTCGTCAATTATACAGCAAGATTGCAGCAACTATTTGGGTTATGATTTCTCAGGAGGTAAGACTGCTTCTGGCGCAAGCCTAACTATGCTTATTTTTTAGTTTAAAAATTGAACTTAGATTTGGTTCAACTGCATCTGGTTCTGAAGAAAAAAAATAATTGGAAGAACGAATTATTATGGGCTCCTTATGTATTATGCTTTATAATAGATTGCTGGCTGATATTGCAATGTATGCAAGCAATCTAGCTACCAGTAATTCTGAACCAAGAGAGAGCCAGCCCAAGAACGCCCATACTGCGTTTATAGGGATGGTATATCAAGTTCTACGTCCCTTCGGGCTTTTGCGATTTTGACGACATATTTGTTCAAAGCAGCACTGTGAGGATCCCCGGGCGCTGCCGAAGAACACTAGAATCGCTTGAAGTGGGTCTTTAAAAGTGATTCATGATAATTACTTGCATGCCAACTTCAAGAAATGCGTTTTCTGTCCAACCGAGATTCGTACTCGGGTGCTTCGTAAGCAAGAACGGGTATGAGTGGACCCCGAGAAAATATCGTCGATTTTTCATGACCGACACCAACGATCTCAAAGTATTATGACATTGGTTAGATTACCCCCAGAATCACACGAAGGATTAAGGGCATTCTTAACGGGGTCACAATTCTCGGGTAACGGGACCATATGTTTTGAAACTAGGTGTGGGTTTCAAATGCATTCCTAAGAGGATTACGATCCATTGGTGTAGAAAGTCACAACGAAAGATAACCCAAACATGAAGAGTGTTGAAATCGGCACATACAACCTATGTCTGATCTCCAATTGCAAGGCAGTAGATCATTTGGTTGATATAAAATTTCATGCACGCAACTAACGTGTGATTGCAGTTAGCAAACATGACTCATAGTGGTTCCTTTAGTATACATCTCTTTTATTTACGCCATGTAATTCTGATGCCCAGCATTGACCGCTAGAAATTAATAATTGGACCTTGCGCGAAAGAATAGCTCGGATACGGCCCCGGCCAAGTGACCGGAAGAGTGTATACGTTGTCATTAACAATTTAGACTCCGGTGGGGTCACGGGTCACGGCCAAAAAAACAGCACCCCCAAGGAAAATCCGTGAACTCTTTGGGATGACCCCGTTAAGAATGCCCCTTAAGCTAGCATGTTCCTCCCACTGTCGTCGGTGCTGAAGAAATATGCCACAGGGGTGCGGTGTCCACAACACCAAAGTGTGTTAGATACGGTGAAAAACGTTTGTCCGAAGACGTGATTCTGATGCTTCGGGTCTCTGACGGAAGTGACGTTATCGGCTGCGACATCTTGTAATTTGACAATGCGTCAAACGCTTCGAGGGCTATCAATCACGACAAAGGAAACCGTTGGAACGCAATTATCCGGTCCACGATTAGAAACCACCCGCGATGCGATACGCGCTGGTTATATCCAAACAGCAGCTCTTAACGCCTAATAGTCGCTGAGATATACAGCAAAACGTGGAAAAAATGGGGGGTACCTTATTTTTGGCCAGGGATGTACGTGCAAATCAATCAGTACAAGACCATTCAGGGCACGAAGAATATATTAATTCGTATGAGGTGCTAAAAACATCTTCAGCGACTTAATGAAAAAACTTAAATGCCTTGATTAAAAAAGGAATGCGAACAAACATCATTATTAATTGCACAAATTATGGTAACACTCTGCTATCATCGAACAGGAAGAAATTATAAATTCTTGGTGGTGTTAGAAAGACGACTACTTTGGTCATATGTCAGTGTCGATGGGACATTTGGTCTTCTAGTGCATGCGAGAGTTTGCGAGTCAAGCCCATCCTATGAGCATGTTGGATCTAGAGTTTTGACAAGATGGATCAGGAGAAAGATGCTAAAAAATCCCTGGAAATGACCCGTTTCAATTGATAAAATTATAAGGATAAAAGGCTCCGAGGAACAACAGATTTAAAGTTGTTATGTTGTAAATGTGAAGGTTATATTGTGGATCTTACGGATGCAGTATGCACCAAAACACGCGAAAATGTGATATCGCTTGGATAGTTTAGATATAAAAGTAGCTAAATATGGAAGGGTATTGTTTCGTGTCCAAAGTTTTGAGTCGGTTTTTGTTGCAAAGTTACGTGCAAATATAAGCGCACCGATTTTATCGAAAGTTTTCAAAAACGCGGTCATGAATGCTGCGACCGAGAAGGTGAAAGTGACATCCAAGATGGGACTTTATACCGCTTCCACGGCCGTTTGGGTCGTCTAGCTACTGTACGATGTAGTCGAAAGGATGGCTAAAGACCCTAGGTCAGCCATCAAAATTGCCGGTCATTCGAAGCCGAATTGTCTGAACTGTGCGGAAACTAACGCTTCAAAGACGGAATAGTCGAAGTAGGATCCCAGGATTCGGACCTAAATGCACCCGTAGATCGTGTCGGTGGGATAATCTTTGTTGTTCTATTTGCCTACGCGACAGACGTGGAAGCTGTTACGTAGTAGTTGTTGTTGATCATTTCTCGAATTACGCAAGCGTTTTTGAGCTTTATAGCGAAGCTTCGTCACCAATGTAAGAGCGAACGCGCTGATATTTGCAGCGATAGCATCCCCGACGATTGGATGTGGAATAACATGATCATAAGTCAGATGAGCGGTGTTGGTGCATTTTCAAATGTTCGAGATCTGCAACGGTAACATGCCAGTTGTCTGACCATTCGATAGCGTGACAACGCGAGGGACCATTCACTGGACGGAACGCTGATGCACCGAGATATCTGAATATTCCACCCTTTTTGTCTACTCTGGCTTGTTTGCCCTGCAAAAAAGCAAATCTCTTGATGACCGCGACCGCTTTCTTCCCGTTGTCCCGTGAACTAGCTCGGCAGCGTTGGAGGCTTTTCAAATCTATCTGAGAGAAGCACGAGAAGAAGCCGAGATTTGAAGGGGTTGACTCTGCCCTCAGGGCAGGGCTCCACATAACAACTGTCTTCGCTTTCTCGACGAGACTTATAAGGTTGCATTTGGTCGGTGAATTTTGTGAATGGACACTCTCTTCGACCACGGATACTACCCATTTAGCCTCTTCCGCGATGCTGTCTTTACCACTGAGTTGCGGTAGGTGATTATTTACGATACTGTATCAATTCATAATGTAACGATAACCTGCCCCCTTTTGTTAGTCATTGATGCGCGGTAACCGTACAATTTGGACCATAAGCTTTAGATTCACCCTTAATTTTGTTAGTATGTTTGCCCACAGAATGAATTCGGGGACGCGGTTGACTATGATATGCCAATTAAAATTACACGTGATTGGCTACGGTGCTAGATTTCCTTGCCCAGACACAGGTCTCATTTAAAGAACACATTGGTCTCGCGGACATAATTTAATGTAACGTAAAACATCAGTTTATCGCAGGAAATAGGGTACCTTAGCAAAATTAGGATAATTTTGTTCAATCAGCAGATAGGTGGAAGCCGCATGAACCAATGAAAAGCTCGAATCATGGACTAGGCGGTGGTGTAAAGGGTTATCCTTAGAGATGTCTCTGGAAAAATATACAAGCTGACAAAAGTCGACCAAAAAACCACCAAAAATATCGAAAACATCAGTTTTTCGCGGCATAGAAATGTCGTTTAAAAACCCTAAAAGTGGACCAAAAGTATCAAAAACATCAGTTTTTCGCGGAAAATCTTTACTGCGAAAAACTGCTGCTTTCGATTAATCAGCCAATCGTGGGACGCGTAGCAAAAATACACACACATAATTGGTCAGCTGATGTTTCCTGCGGAAAACTGATGTACTGCGATAAACTGATGTTTTACGTTATCAAAAAAACTTGTATACTAGAAGAATAATGGTCGAAAATATGTGGACCTCGACAGCCGAAAATGTGTGTTTAAGTGGCGGCACGACGCAGCGAAAGCTGGTAGTGCACTGCTCATTGAGCAATAGGAATATTTCTAGATTAGCTTTGAATGGAACGAACGACAGCTCTTAAGAAGAAAGAGGTGGTGACATCGAGGAATTCTTGCTGGTTGTCTGGAGCGAGTGACAGACCAGGGAACGTAGTGTCCTAATGCGTGTACAAGAGGAAAGGAGTGGCGACCAAAAAGCCGCAGAAGACGCGTAGGCCCAAGCCAAAGTGCTCTGTGGGACTAGTGCGCCAGATTGTCCGCCAGGGGTGCGAAGTTATCAAGTCAGCCACAGCGCTGACGAGAGAGATGGATCTTTCCAGCAGTGTGCGCACGACGCATCGTCTCCTGTCGAGCGTCGACTTTGTCATGTAACCTAATTCATCAGATTTTGGCGGGTCATCAGTTTATGGCGAAAACATTCTCGATAACCCAACCCGAGACACGATATTTAAAATACACTCCAACCACTAGTGGGATTTCATCAACAGCATTTTATGGCGCCCGGCAAGCGACGCTTGTGCGAAAAAACAGTCCACCGATTTATATATCGTAATAACTAAACATTATTTATCTCGATTCCCCAGTACGGTTTTCCGGCCCGTCTGTCAGTAACACACCACAATATTGGCCGTTGTCCTAAATAGATCTACTGCCAAAACAAATCTGCTAAAATCACCATTTGTGCGCCACTGAAGAAGACAAATATTAATGGCTTAGGGTATTGAAAGTACCGGCTGATGCAGCATTAAGCAGCTTTCTGTCTCTACCTGTCTCTATGCAATTGACATAGAGGAGCCGAAATGATGGTCACAAATCTTAGATACCCGTTTGGCGCCATAATCTGATGAAATTATATTACGAGAGGATACCAAGGGAATTGACCTTACGTCTTTCGACTCACAAGTCGGCGAGACGTGCGTGAGCAAGCGCAAAAAAACACCAGCACGACTGCCCGATCGAACACGCTAATTTTTTCTGGTGAAAATAATCGATTTAGATAGACTGGAGCGCATGAAAAATTACTCGTTCGATCTTCGACGACCGAGTCGAGATGTGAAAAGCGGTAGATGGGAGGAGTTTCAGTGGTGATGTGGGGTACGATCAGTGCTGCTGGAGAGAGCACGTTGACGATTCTTGTTGGACGCCAGACATCGTTTGACTAGGTGCGGACACTGTTCGAGTTTACGCTGCCGTTCGCGAACTTCCACAACGGTGACAACGCCTCCACTTATGTGTCGCAGGAACGAAGGCTTCTTTGCTGAGCACGCGACTGAGGTCATAGAGCGGCCAGCGCCTGGTGCAGACCTCAGTATGATTGAAAACGTGTGTCGCGAGCCGTTCATGCAGGTGTAAAAATGTTTAGAGTAACCTACACCTTTCCCGAACAAACCTGGATTAGTTTCCAAGCACAGCTGGATTTTTAGGTTTTATGAAAATAAGGTTTCTTGTAATGTTGGATTCTTTACCAAGCAAAGTTTGAAATATTTTCGTACTAAGAGGAGACATCACTGTGGACCAGCATATTTCCGGCTAAAAAATTGTGGTCAGAAACCCCAAGGTGATTGTTATCCAGCTCGATCTTTTTTCAAGTCAACCAGTGGTATTACTAACCCACCAAGGTCCCAAATTCTCCATATACTTTCTCAACTTTATTGTTGATGTCATGGCCTACATCATTACATATCACAGGAAGATTAACATAACTGCACTTCTATACATCTCATTCTGGGATTAACCCTCTCGGGAATAATACACGTATATATATTCTTTCTTCTACCTAGAGTCCTCCGCCAACTGGTTCTAAGCATAAAACCACTTCCCGGAGTTTTAAGGAAGAACATCATGGACCCGCTGGTCGATGATGATGACGCTCCCATACCATGGAGCCATTTCAATCGATCCATCCCTTCCTCATCAGATAGAGTATCGCATCATGAGCCAGGAAAACACCTCTCTCACCCGACGACCTCACTGAAGCCGTATTAGTAATGATGGTTCAAGCGCGTTTTGTTCAAAAAATTAAACTTGCATCCGTTCCACAAATACAACAGCTTCTTATGAGCACAACAAACGCCGTTCTTGAAGCAAGCACCATGATTGCTATTTTCCCACTCGAAATGCAATCCACGGAACGGTGTTCGAGAAGCTTTTGAAGGCCCTCGCCAAATTACGCATCCAGTTTTCCACACTACTCGGCAGCAAAACTGCAGAGTGATTCCAGCAAAGACAGTATCAGTTGAACGCACACGAGACAAAAGCAAATTGAGAGGGCCGACCAAACGCCCATCCTAGATATCGCCTTCGGATTAAAAAAAACTTGGGATAGTGACTCCCTTCCACCACTTGTAAATCCTCCATAGTGACCGCTGGAGGGACGTCCGGCCAACTGTATTTGCACTTCATCCAGCGGTTTTTAACAAATAGAAAAAAATGCCGGCTGGGACTATGAAAAATGCATACCCAAGTTAGAGTGTGGAAGATCTGTTTGGAGCTCATGTTCGTTCGCATCAGATTGGAGTAACCTCTATTTTCTTTGGTTGTGCTGACCGATCGAGTAATGGTGAAACGGCACTCGACAACTGCCGCGCAGAGCATCAAGTAGTCGCGGAGCGATTTCATCAAAAAATTATTCTCTTCTCACAGCGCAACGAACGTCTTCATTCCGAGCATGTCAACACCTTAGTAGCTTTGAAAGAAAACAAACTATCAGTAAATCTGCTCAGGATTTGTTGGATCACACACTCCAAGCCGAGCATGAAGCTCGAGTCAACTTACAAAATCGATTGATCATCATCGTGCCGCCCAAGAAGAGGCGCTACTTTGTATTACGGAAGCCCAACTAATTAAAAATGCCATGGAGATAAAGCTGACAAGACACTGCTCGAGCCAATGCTGCCAAAGATCGCCTGGCTGCAAAAATAGCGACTCGAGCTTCCTTTGAAGAACGGCTCCAGTCGCTGCGGTGTCGCTGCAGTGTCGCTACGAGGTATTATTGAGCGATATGCAGCCGCCTATATCGACCCACACATCACGTATTGACCGCGATAAACACTCACTTACTGAGTCTGAAAACCTTTCAATTGGTCCGGCCCATGAAGGCTCAAGTGCCACTTCTCAATTTTAATCTCGTGCCGCTGCGCATTTAACGGCCACCAGAACCGACACAAAATATACCACTGCCAGAGTTAGGCTCATCACCAGGTCCAGCTCTTTCTTAAAATGCAGCTCCAGACCCAAGTTCTACCCGCCAGCTTCAGGTCCTGTCTTAGCACCTCCACTCCCAGCGCCACATATGGTACCCCGGATCGAGGAGATCGAATGTGAGATGTTTACCGGCAAGTGTAAATACCCTTGCCTTGGTGGCGGCTTTTATCTTTTACGCGCAAGTTTGAACAAGCCATTCTAGGTGAAAGTCGACGTAACAACGTGACGTATATGGATGAGTTACGTGAGACATTTCTCGTCACGTTTCATGATGGCGCCGCCTCAGACTTCTACTTCCAGTTCCTGGACGCTCGCACGATTGCTATCTTTCGTACCGAGAAGTCCAAGCAGCTTTACGTGAAGGGTTCCGGTGCAAGCTATCACAATCACGCCTGAGCGAATATCTAATCAAGCCAAAAAACAGAGCAAACGTGGCACGGGTATTACGCATATCTGCGCCACGTTGGGAAGAAATGGGCGGTGATCAAAACGCTCTTATCCTTGAGGAATTTTTCTAAAACGATCCGCAGACCCAGGCATCCAGCTCAGCTTTCCAGCATCATCAACTACAACGCTACCAACATCAACGACGAAATTTATTAAAATATTTACGCTCCTGATGAAGTTTTTGCGTGACGGCCGCAACTCGAGTAGACATAGCCAGCGTCCTACAAATGCAAATGTGAATATATACTGAGTACCTACAGCCTCAGAGACAGCAACTACGCAAGCTACAACAAAACTAAGTTACCTCAGTATAGCTTCACGAATCGCCCACGACCCAAAGATGGCATTAAACGATGCTGGGTCTGCAAGACAACGGACCACAAAGTATTTGACTGCCCGTGATTCAAGACGCCCAACGACAAGCCAACATTGCCTTAGCAGCAAGCCCTACGGATAATGCGGCTGAATCATATGTCGTCGAAGGTGCTGAAGCTACTACCATCAATTCAGCTAGGGAATGTTTATTTTTCGGGTCGACAAAAGAGTAAATAATATTATTTATTGGTACTGAAGCATGCGTTGTCGTTCAATCTCCTGACACTAAGTTGCTAACCTCGACATAGTGGCTTATTGATATCGGCGCTACCCATCATTTCACGAACAATACAGCAGCCATTATCACGCCCACACCCAGTACCTTACGAGTCCGCGTCGCAAATGGTTCCGTACTTCAGGCAACAGCAGTGTACTGCTAAAGAAGGTTACAAGCGGAACGGTCACCTGATTTGTGCTCACGATGTGCACTGATGCTGCTACTCACGTCTCTCGTCACTGTACGATCTCTGTCAAAGATCATATCGTCGCCCGTTCCCCACGCGAATCACGTATTTGGTCACTTTCCGCAATATCGGATACTGCGGATGAGGCAGCTACTTTTATTGACCAAATTGAAAGTTCCACTTTTCGCAAGTGATATGAGCGGCTAGGTCATCTGAATTATCAAGATTTTGTTCGTATGGCTGACAAGGCTTGCCTCCGGAATCACGTCGACAAATCGAACTATGCCTTTGTGTATGCAGTGTGCTGAAGTTAAGCAAACTCGCAACCGTCAAGGTAAACAAGACACTTCGAGATTAGCACTTACACACGAGGTTGGTGCCGTCATCGGCTTAGACCTTAATATTAACATCTCGCCAGTCGACCGGAAGGGACACAAACACGAACTCTCCCTTGTTGACTATAATACAACTGTGTCTACTTGATGAATACGAATATTAAAGCCTTCGGCAGCTTCGTAAATTTTCACGCACAGTTTCAACGGCAATTTGGTGCTCGAGTCAAATGCGTTCGTTCGGATCTTGGTGGTGAATTTGTCAATGAGAAATATTTGTAGCGCCATGGAATCCTACACCAAACAACCGAAAAAGAAACCTCGGCTCAAATGGCAAAGCCGGCTTTCATCGCACGCTGTATAATACAACCCGAACAATGCTCTGGAGATCTGGTAAGCAGACAATTTTTTTTGGGGGGGGCTATACTCAACGTCAGCACAATGCACAATCATCTCCCTACCCGCGGTAATGCAGACCGCCCACCCCTCGAAATACTTACTGGAAAAGTACCCGACGTTAGCCACTTGCTCAATAATGGTGTTCGCTGCACATGCGGTTGCAAAGTCGCTTCGAAAACGCTCCAAAGAGGCGTTCATTTTTTGGCCGCGTCTAAAGGAAGCTTTGATTTGAGAGCTGGACCAGGTGGGCAAAAATGGTACATAGAAGGAAGCAATTCCACCACCAGGAGCCAAGGTCGTGTCAACAAGTTGGGTCTTTAAGATCAAGCACAACTCGATGGGAACTCGACAAATTCAAGACCCGGCTCGTGGCAAGAGGATTTACCCAGCGCTATGGTGTTGATTACACCAAACATACTTTTCGGTACTCAAAATGACAAGCGCACGATTACGTTTTTACGCTTGGCGCCCAGTGGGGTTGCAGAGTTAGCCATGGTGACGTTCCTAACGCCTATTTTCGTGCTCCGAATGATCACCTGGTTTTAATGAAACCAACACACGGATCCACAGAGCCGTTTATCGAATACAGAAAATCATTTACAGCTTAAAACAGAGCGGGTAACTGTGGAACGAATTTACCCCCATGTTTCTTATCGAATGCGGGTACACATAAAGCCGCCAAGATCCGTGCGCGGGCGTCTACTAAACCCTCGACCGTACCGTTGTCGGTCTATACGTCGACGATGTCATTGTAATTGCACAGGATGGCTCCATTAATGCAACAGCTCCACAATTCGATATCAACGATTTGGGTCCGATCAGCAAGTGTCTCGGTATTAATGTGGAGACGACAGATTACGGCTACTTTCTTCAACAATAGCACAACACCGATGTTCTCTTCGCCAGCCTCTTAATGACTAACTGTACCACCCGTTCGACGCCAATGGTTGAGAAACACAAGCTATACAATCTAAATTCGAGCCCCTATTCAAACAAACGTTTCTACTAAGAAGTTATGGGATCACTTTTGTGGAACTCCAACTGCACTCGTCCCGATATTACCACGGCCGAGAATTTTCTGTACACGCACCCACCTCCAAACACTGGAATTGTGTATAGTGGCTCATGCGTTACCTTTGAGGCATTGGAGTCATGGCCTTTTCATCAAGAAGATCGATTCTGTTCAATCGCAACCACGCATGAAAGTCTACACCCATGCATCATGGGCTGATTCCAAGCTTAACGCTAAGTACACGACCGGTGTTCACCTAACAATGACCGTGTGCCTATATCGTGGTATTCCAAGAAGCAGCCCGTCGTTGCGTTATCTACCATGGAAGATGAGTACATCGCTGGCGCAACGGGTGTGAGTGGATGTCTCTGAGCGAAGGAGCTCCTGTCGAAATTTAAACACAAACTAAATTGTGAACCAGTTGCTGACAATTAAGCCGCAATCATGAACACGGAAAAAAGTGTCAGCTCACCCCGCAGCAAGCACATCCGATTTCATTTTGTTCGCGACAATGTAAAAGTCAGCTTGACATGGTCCACTACTGCTCAACATCAGAAATGCTTGCAGACAGACATCCTGCCCAAACCACTCGGCCGTATCAAGCATGGCTGCTTCACCAGAGCACTGCACAGCTTGCGTCGAGATGAGATCAACAACATCCGTTAAGCCCTGCTTGACTTGAAGGGGATAGTTGGACTCTTCAAGTCAACAATGGTATTACCTACCAACATGGGCCCAGATTCTCCATCAACTTCGTCAATTTCTTTTGCGATGTCATGGCCTATATCATTACATATCGCAGGCACATTAACATAACTGCACTTCTAAACATCTCATTCTGGGATTAACCCTCACGGGAATAATACACGTTATTTCTTCTACCTAGAGTCCTCTGTTTTGTAGGAGCAAGAACGTTACTAAGCCCATGATACCGCTAAAGCTATCGAAGAAGAGCTTATGCCATGAACTGAAAGCATATTACCCGTTCTATTAAGCCTATCAGCATTAGTGTTTTCCGCTAATTGACGAACTGTCAGCCTATCAAGGGCATGCTGAAGCGCTTGATTGAAGTGGTACACTGCAACATGTTATGTTAATCCTCAATAAGCAATACATTTTCCCAGGATGATCTCTTGCCAGTGTATCTTGGCGTCGTATGGAATATACTAGAGCTTCGTCATGAAAAAGTGTCCACGACCATTAAATGCATGCCAAGAACAAAGCCACAGGAAGTATTCCAATCACAAAAGGCTTCATTTTTCTTGAAAAATGTGTTTACCTATTAACGCTGCTCACGTGCTGGAGTAATTAAATCGTTCATATCGACAGCATGACAA
Organism: Sclerospora graminicola; assembly: GCA_001887855.2. Taxonomy (NCBI): domain Eukaryota; phylum Oomycota; class Peronosporomycetes; order Peronosporales; family Peronosporaceae; genus Sclerospora; species Sclerospora graminicola. Next base: position 48,757 of record MIQA02024156.1, read on the forward strand.
AGAGATGCGCAACTAATGTCTGGTGATCCTTCAGATACTAGCAAGGAGACGATGTTCACTGGATTTTCTCTCACTCTACTGACTCAACGGTCTGCTTATTCTCGTATGCTGGGTCTGTGGAGCTTTCTCGTGCCAAACCAACAAAAACACATCAAGCCACTCGCACCAAAATAACTTCGCTGCAACTCCTTCACCCATACCAGTCATCGCATCATACGTTTGCCATTCGTCGAAATGCAATACTTGTCTGTGCTAATATGTGTCGGAACGGTAATAGAAGAAGCCACAAATGCTTCCGTCGTGCCAACGGTGTCTATTGTCCTGTGCAGCACTTTAAATTCGATCTATCATACTCGATTCTTGAGATGAATATTCTTGTAGGGGCTCTTTGCGTTCTTGCGTAAATGGAGATGTCGAGAGCGAAGCAATCTTTATAAATGACGATGGTGTTGGGAAGCTGCTTTCAGTCCTCGAGTCAGTGCCGAAAGCACTGAAGCATCAAGCATTAGCTGCACTTGCTGAAGTTTGCGTTAATCTGGCAGCGACCACTTTTTACCAAGCGTGGCGTATCGTTGGAGCCGGTAGTAGATATAGCAACGCTAGAGCAATCGAAGTACTGCTTCATCTCTACGCAAATGTGAAAGCTGCTAAAAACGTGGTAATAGGACCCAACCAACGCTGCCATTCAAGCCTAGTCGTCGTCCTGTTGTACTGTTGTAGCGTTTCTGACATAGGGCGAGTTAGACGTAAAATGCTGTTCACAGTGATGTCTCCCATAAGTACAAAAATAATCCAACTGTGCTTGGCAAAGCAACTTAACAGTGGTCGACAGCATCGAGGACATATTTCTTTATAACTTTTTTGCTATTTTGTTGTTTCATTTAAAATTTTCAGGATAACTGTCGAGTTCAAATAACTCCCTATGTGGTGATTTTAGGAGCTATGCGCTTGAAACTCGCTGCAGAACCTTATAATTAATGAAGCCCCCTAACCTTAATGCTTTCAAAGCCAATCAGAACCCACGATTGAACTACAAGAAAATATATACTGTAATACATTATATTAATAATATGTGTAGAGTGAACAATAAAATGGGGTCCACCGCTGCTAAAAACGGGTATTGCTTCCGAAGGCAAATCCTATCGGAAATTTGAAGCATATGATTGGTCGAATTTACCTAAACACAGTCACCGGATTGGGTATTATGGGAGTTTCGTTACACGGCTAGCCTCTAATAGTGGGTACTCAGAGAATAAAAAAGGATTTTTTGGTCAGCGTTTCTGATTGAACCAGAGAGTGCCAAGCAGCCGGAGACCCTTTTTAAGCTCTACGCACTCTGATCTACAGTTTGGTGCAAAAAAAATGGGGGGTAGAAAAATGTCCTCGATGCTGTCGACCACTATAAATTGGAAGTTAATCCAGAAAAATGTGAAAATTAAGTAAAATGATATTTAAAAACAATTTGAGACACCTTTTCATATTACCATAATGGACCTGCCACTACAAGGGCGCCTAGTCACACCGAATAAAATGCGTATGTTTGGATCAGTTCTGAGCTCACTCGATAAAGTACGGCTCATCGTTTTAGAGAGGAGAACAGTTATTGAAAAAAACAAGCATTGAAACAATGGCAGCACCACCAGAGAAAAAACACTACTACGTTTTGATTTTTTCTTACTGTAGCATGTAAACCAAGGTCAATCGTACGCGATTCTCAATGCTGTAAAGCGTGGTAAGCTAAAGCAGGTTCTGGCTCGAAAGATGGCGGCTAATATAACTTGAAAAATTGTAGGACCATGTGATCATGCCCTTTTTTTAAATCTATGCTGTAACGCATCGTGCAGGAGCCTGAAGTAGTAAAAAAGAGCAGCTCATATTGCTATTGGGGCTCGAAAATGCGCAAATCGATGAAGCAACTCACGTTACCATGGAAAACTTTCATGGTACCGCCACCTTTGAACGAATTGATCGGAATTTATGCGGTAACGTGGCGTGAATGACAAGATGAATGACAAGATGGCGAAGACTGTGGAAAATGGTGGAAGATAAAGGTTTCTCAACCGCGGAGCAAATTGTGGCCTCGTAAGGGTTTATGACAGTCGCTAAATCTGCAGCAGACAGACTGGCGTCCGTATTTGGAAGTAGAAAGCTGCAAGTAAAGCGTACAGTTGCATCCAGCTGCCAATTTTCAGCTGAGTGCTGCGGACAAGGGTTTGTCGTCGAACGAGGTATAGATAGTGCACTAAACGAATTAGATCACGTTCAGTACCTGTTTGTATTATTTTGCAGGCTGAGAAGCTAAAAATTGAACTATCGCACGCGGATCTGTGCTTGTTTTTCCAGCTTAATGCAATCCAGGCAAAGTTGGACGCACCGTTAACATCTCCGGCAGCATAGGGTTAAAGTAAGACATGACAAATCGATGCGTGTACACTGTTCAGGTGGTATTGTCTAATTGGCATCTACTGATTTGGTTGAAAGATGGTTTTCCGAGGTTTAAGTTCGGTACTTCAGTCGTTGTTCACGTTAGTGTCCGCGTGGAGTCCGTCCTGTTAATATGCGCTAGCAACAAGCTAGTTCGTATTGATAATACACACTATGCGAGGCATTAAATAATGCGGTACTTTAGTCCCGAATTTGTCACTAAGACCCCACCTACCCAGCAAAGGTAGGAAGAGGATCTGGGCTTGCACGGTAAACTTCAGCACCGCAGTGCTTAAGTGAATGGTTTCCCCAAGAAATATACCTGGAGAAGAGCGAAAGCCCCCTGATAAGCCACAGGGGGCAAGTGAGAGCTCTCTTCCTGCAGAAGAAGAGCGTGGTAATCAGGAGAAAAGAACATTGATGAGATTATCCTGGAATCTCCTATAAATGAGACATCATATGACGTAAAGGAGGATGTCCAACCCGAGCAGATGGTGAAAGTCTTCGACCTAGCAGAGGTCGAGCACTCATGACTATCAGCAATGGAGGAGGTCGTGGAGAGTGATATGGCCCCCCCCCAGAAGCAGGGAAATCGCAATCGTACAACAGTACCTTCCAAAACTAATACCCCAGAAGAACTGGCTCTTTTGATTTTTCAAGCGCTTAAAGACGCGGAACAGACCAGGCCAAGACTTTAGAGTGGTAAGATCTAACCTAACAATTGTTCATAGCGACATTCAACTCCTCTAAGCAGACAAAAGGATTGGGAAAACACGCCGTATTGAAAAGAGTGGAGCTCTCGGCCACTGAGCTCAAACGGCTAATCGATATATTCGAACTATTAGTTGTAATGTGGTGGAGCCGATTTCCAAATCCAGGGCAGAAGTCTTGGGCGGAATCCGGATACCCACTAGACGACCAACTATCGGAGGGGGTACTCCGTTGATCCTGATCGCCATCAGGTTCGGATGAATCATCACTATGATGACTGATCCGATCCTCCCGGTCATCCGACCGGTCGTCATGTACGATAGAATCCATGCTTAACTTCATCTCACCTTGTGTACCCATTGATCGGGGGTGGTTACACTCACTCAGGTGGACTCTTTGATAAAAAGGATGATCTGGATCAGGTCACGGGGATGATCTTGTCGTGACGGGGGCGTCCTCGGAATCTTCACCGGAGAACGAGTCAGGGTCGATACTTTGTTAGAGTATCGAAGGCACTGATCGGGAAACTTCGTCCGATCAGGCCAGCCAATAAAAACGAGAGATAGCGAGAAAGCACGAAAACCACGATCTTTCACAGTAAACCACAAACGTTATCTCCACAAAACCTTTTCAAATGATATGACGTGTTCCAAACACGTGCGCGTGAGGGGGTGGGAGTTGACAACCTAAACAAAACCCGTCAGGGGCCTTCCGGTAAGCCAAAATGCGTGTAAGCGCGTCTTAACCAGGAATTAAGTTGAGCTACAGGGGCCTAGTTAACTCTGTGCTCCCAATGGCCGCGACACGTGGCGGAGCGACTCTTTGCTTAAGGGGTAAATTCAATCCTGTTATTATATATGCAATATCCTAGACCTAGTGTACCGTACACCAACTCATGTGACCTACTTCATACTTCGATCCTGTTCGTTTCGTCGCACGGTTGCGCCAGTACCACGTTACACATCTTTGTCACACCTTCAACATGATCCGTACAACTTCTGGACTGATTACGGCCAAACTCTATGGCGATCTTCAACCATCCTGATTCCTCGAAAGGCAGCCTGGGACTATTTGAGATCTGTCTCCCAGACACTGTTCGCCCCATAACAAACCCATCTTAACTGATAATTCCGTCTCTCTTCAAACCTGGAGACTGATTTGGGGCTGATCGGATCGGATCATGATCAGCACAGCGATCAGCATAGTGATCGGGGCAGTGATCAGGTTGATCAGTCCCAGATCACCTCAAAACACTTCAGGGTCATCACAACATCGACATTGCCAGTTCACTCGACCGTATCCTTGACCTTCATTGCATGTTGGGCCGCAAGGGTCGCACCGACTCAGCACTTCTCGTGAAATTGGACCTGATCAGACCTTCTTACGTTAATTCTAGATGGATTCATCAACTCTCACCGCTTACACCACCTTAGTAAGGCTCGTAGGGCTCACCGCTCCATATATCCGGCTTTGTCCTGTACCCGATCCTCATATTCTAGGGCGGAGTTAAGTGACTCGGCCGATCAGGCCGAGATTTCCATATCACATCCAACTTCAACATCTGTACCGTTCATGACTCATTCCGATGACCGGATTCTGCTGTTCCTGATATATTACTCCGTCATTGACGCTGTACATCAGGTTCGTCTCGGTTAGTCTAGTCTTGCACGTCCACGTGAACTCCACCCGACATCTAATATCCCGATCGGACCGTTACACTCGCTATTCCATTAATATCCGGGACCAGGCGTAATAACGGTATTCTTCTTATTCCTTCCCACTCACAACAGCCCGTTGTCAACCACATTTCATCATGTATGGAATCAACCCGTCCCTCCCATCAAACGGTCCCATCTTGATGGGTATTCCCATCATCACCAATCAACGGGTAGGTTTGGTCCACCTTTTCTTTAATTCTTTGTCAGATCGCTTCTCCACAGTAACGCATAACCTTTGTTGGAAGGTGTGGAGTCAAAAGGCATTAGATGCGTGGCATTTAGCGCATAAACTAAAACAACCCTTGGACACTGTCTTATAGGCAGTTGTCAGGTTGAAGTGGCTGTTAAAGGTCAAAGTGTCCTTCAAGGATGGTTACACAAAAGTAACTGGAAATAAGCAACCGCCACCGAATACACAGCAACATACTAGAGAAAATTAGTTTAACTCTCATGTATACTCTAAAGATGATCGTAAAACTCGCAAAAGTTTGTGAGAAGGAGTGTAATGGCATAGACAAAAAGCAATTCCGGGGTGGAATACCAGAGGAATAGAAAATTGTCAAAGAACTTGCAGAAGGGACAATTTTATCAATAGCGTTACCAAAATTTTGCGTCAAATAATGACTTCAAAGGATAGACTGCGTTTAATTTTGAATATACGAGTACGTGTCGAAGGTTGTCTGGTGATGGATCTGAAAGTAGAAGCATCGATCAGAAACATTTCAAAGTACGAAACGTTTACAAGAGCGTATCTCCAAGGCACCTACAGTCCGAGGTTTGGATAAGGCAAATCTATGGGATATTCTAGCAAAGGTAAAGTCGATAAGCTATAATCAGAACATAATCTCCACCTATTTTTTCTGACCAGAGAAATCGCGAAACGGTGTGTGGTGGTGTCATTCCCGTATTACAAACTGATCCGTGGTCTGAAAAACTTACATGAAAAGAAATACTAGAAGAACCTGTTTTGTCAAGAAAAAATACTGGTATTCGCACTGGAATGGGTTTCCAACCTGATTATGTCATTATCTGACGAGAAACATTAATTCATGGTTTCCTCCATATTAATGGACTTCAGGTTTGAGGAACTGGACCTGGGGGGGCCGCTATCGGCGACGCCATTGGATTGGGAAATTGTTATAGATGCGTGTGGGTGTCCACAGAAGTTACGAGATGTATGGCGTATCATATGGTGCGGTAATATCCTCACCTTGGAACATCCGGGGACGCGGGGAAAATTCATTGCTTGCGATGTGGAGAGGCTGGCCATCAGGTACGGGATGGCTATTGACGCAAAAGCAACTCTATTCGGATAACAATCTCATGGTCACAGTGGAGGACGTAGAATCGCCAGAACCAATATTTGAGAGTATGGATGCACTCAGAAAGAAAGTCCGTGAAAACTGTCTCAAACATAATCAATACCAGGAAACCAGACGCCGCAAAGAGAAGGAGAGCCGTCAATCCAAAGTTATAAGGACTTGACTGATAACACACCTAATCAATGACTCTAGTCGATCCTCCTGGGGAGGAAGAGCCCACAAATCCAAATGTGCTTGATGGGGATAGCACGAAAAAGAAAAATGAGGATTGGATAACAGTCACGAAGAAAACAAAAGGACCTGACAAAGACACGCGTGGCCCTATATTAGGATCTCAAGTCTCGGGATGAGAATAACAAGCCACCAGGAAAACGAGGTACGGCACACAAACAGGATACTAACCAAGTTGTACAAAAATCATTGTAGGCAAACGATAAACCGGAACCGCAACCAGAACCGGCCTCGGTTAAATTCGAACAACCAATCAACGAAGGGACGAAAAAGGTCGGGTAAAAAAGAAAGCCAAGTGCGACAAAAATCGAATACTGATTTATTGGTAATTGAAGCACAGGTCAAAAATGAGTTAAACAACCTGAGTAGTGCATGCACCAAATTAGAAGGCCGGCTATAACCATTTACGTGGGCGGACGCGGGCAATATAGTAAACAAGGATTATACGCTACGTGACGCACTCATTGCAATGGGACTTCAGCAAGTGGAAACGCCAGCCACAGGAAATTGTCAGGCGTATAGCGTAATTCAAGCGTTATATAACTACTCTCAATAGGATAACCCACAAAGTTTAGAAGAGGCTACTACGCGTTTGAAACAGGGATGTGTTGCACGTGGCATGACGGACTTCAACTTCGAGTTTCCAGCGAGAGTCCGGAAACAAAATCTGCGTGGTCTAGGACGGGGATATGACAAGATTTTGGCTAAGCAATTAGAGAAATCTTTCAAGGATTATTTAGTGGAATATGGCACCAGTTCATCGTCATTAGATGCTACGGTATGTTGTTAGAGTTAGGGCAGTAATGACACTTTGATCTGTTTAGAAACAGTGCTGCAACGACATATTTACGGGCTGAGTGTGGATCCTGCGAGTGGAAAATTGGAGGCGATTCATTATGCCCCCGAAACGCGTATGGCACAGCGTAAAAAGTTTGTGACTTGTGGTGAATTTCCTCTTACAATTATGCATCGAATACAAGAAGTGGTAAGTCTCTGAAGGAAAAAGGCTATGTCTTTGAAGGGAAAATTACCGTTAATCCTCCACTTTGAAAAACGCGCACTACAAAGCCTATGTTCATGGGTGGAGATCATTGGAGGACGAAAAAAAGGAAGGACACGGGACAAAAGATGTAGTCATGAGTGACACTGAAGGGAAATCAAGCAGGATATTGGGTACAAAAAACGTGAGTAACCATGATATTTCAGAATTCAAACCAAGCATGGCGGAGATTGACGAGATCCTAAAGGATTATGGGGCCTGTAATGGGTCAGAAGGTGAACCGATGGAGGTGGAGGCCAGTCAGGTGGAAACAAGCATGATAACGACTGCGACGACTTCACAGGCATTATTCGGACCGTCAGCACCAGAACTTGTCCACTGTCAAATCGAACACTTCCTTAAACTGGAGGATCACGAAAGAAAAAAATATTACAATTGAATATTGAAACGGTGGCATATCTGCCTGTGGAAAACCAAGACGCGCTTTTGACGGCGAATGTGCAAGATGGTACAGTGTGACGATACATAGCTGAAAGGTATGTTATTGATGACTTCATTCTGCTGGAGTGGTATACCTTCACAGATAGAACGCTCTGTTTTGAACAAGCACCTACAGAAGAGGCGCCACAACAGAACAAATGGCCAGCGGAGTGGGTTCTACTTTTACAGCTCCGGCGGTTCATTCTGATTGGCGAAATCATTAATCATCGGCAACTACACCAGGTGATCAACGGACTGGAATCAAAGATGCCGAAAAAAAGACGAACCCGGAATTTTATTGTAGCTAATAGTTAAGGCTTAATAGACTGCGATTGAACAACAACAAATAATGCGTTACTTTGTCAAAAAAAATATAATGTCTCCAAGTTTACTGAAGATAAAAACAGGATCATCATATACATATCGATAAAATATATATCCGACTTGTACACTCCTGTACTTCAACATTCTCCTCAGTTACGATAGCGATCATCTCACGTTTGATGAAGAATGTACATTTTTTTCATCACATTTTCCTGTTTGTCTACCACCCACGTCCATTAAGAATTTAGACTATCTACTGCTTTTAAGCCAGTGTGAACGGGTTCTTTTACACTTTCTCTAGGCATAATGCTAAACTAGTGGTCGCCGCCCGCTACGTGAGCGGTGGTTTTAATATTGATTTGATGCAAATGGTGTTAGTTTTGGTCCCACACTGGGTTTTATATTTTTGGCTTCCATCACTCACGATATGCAAGTATGTTACTAATAAAATATAGATAAGGGGGTACCTGTAATGGGGTGCCATTACATAGTGATATTTAAGTAGAAATATCACAGTTCAATTTCAGACTTAATGTCTGAAATGCGAATATTGGATTATAAGTTGTTATAATCCATCCTGAGAACAGATTCTGATATTATTATCGAATCTAACAAGTAATCTAATGATAAAGATATCATTGATCAGTTTTATACTACATGTTACTATGATTAGCCTAGGTCTAATTATACTAGTTAGCTCTTAACCATTCATAAATATATTCACTCTTAAACTTACCTTCTAGTACTCAAGTAGCCTTAGGTATATATATATACTTAAGTGATAGATTAATTAATACACTAATTAGTCTTTATTAAAGTTTATCTAAGGTAAACTAAGGAGGACCAAATTTACATTTGGTCCTACACAAATTGCACGCTTCCTCACTGCAATCTTACAGTGTAAGCCGCGTAACAGTAGCCCTGTTACACCTGGTAGCACTTTGTGGTCCGTCTAAACGACCACTGTTGACGCGCTCCGCTAGTTAACTAGCGGAAACGAAGGTTTAAGAGCCGCTGGCTGTCATGACAACAGCCAGTGAACGTGAGCGTCAGCGTCAGCTCGCGCAAGACCTAGTTATGGAAAACTTCCCTAACTGGTCACCGAGTGCTGTGATCACAGTGACCGAGATGATTCGGACCATAGGGCCCGAAATCATCACTCTCCTCCGTGGTAAAACCTCGGAGGATGCTTTAGAAACGGTTTCCCGTTTCAAGAAAATGTTTGTCGACCCTCAGGTGCGCAATGCAATATTGCGCTCCCAAACGGCGGCGGCAACACCAGCGCCCGCACCTAGTGCGAGCGTTGAAGTAGTAAAGGCGCGGATTCCGCCCTTTACTGGCGAAGGGGGTGAACCCCTTCGTAGGTGGTTCGCAGAGGTGGAAGATGCCCTCTCTGCGCAAAAGATTGTGGACCCGCGTTCACAAGCTTATTTCGCCACCACATGCCTAGGCGGTCGCGCCAGGGCATGGGCGATGAGCCGCAGATCCACTGATGGATCTGCGTTCCTGACGTATCAGGATTTAATAGCTGAGCTAAAGGTCAACTTCGAAGCTCCAGAAATGGAGCTTAGCTGCCGTGAAGAGTTCATGGAACTCAGGCAGGGCAAGCTGAGCCTACATGCGTATGCTCAGAAAATACAATATTTGTTATCAAATATTGTATATGAACCGGTGCCCCCTGCCATGCAGGTCACCGCTTTCATGAAAGGACTGAATGACGGTCCCATCAAACAGAGTCTTTACCGGGTTCCCCCGAAGACTCTGAGCGATGCTATAGACCAAAGCATCCGGGAGGAGTTCAGCATGCGTCGCTCAGCAGCGCATGCTGGGGTTAGTCGGAAAGCGCAAGCACCTTTCGACTTTAACATGCCGCAAATACAGCATGTTAATACTAACCAAAACTTCCAATCGAGACGAAGTTCACACTTCGTCCCGAGACACCCACACCCGCGTCAGAACGCGGGCGGAGGAGGTATAGAACGTATGGACCTATTGGGAGCAGCTGCCTCGACTCCGAGGCAACCTAAGAACAAGAAGTTCCTTCGCTGGAATCGATGCGCGAAGATGGGCCATTACGCTCATGAATGTATGGCGCCGCGTCCGGCGCCACGCAGTCAGCGGACTGGACAGTCCGCTGGCCAAGCGACATCAACAGGGGCAACCCTCTGTTGATGCAAAAAACGTCAACAACCAGTAGGAGCGGGGCGCCTTACTGGACGGGTTATCTCGCATGCCGACATCGGGCATGTGAGGATAATAGCCCCGGACGGGACTATGTCCTGTCAACGCGTGCAGAGTGAAGGGAAACCTCTCATCACCCTGGAAGTTAAGCCGCATGGAAACGATGTCCCCATGCGTGCTCTGTTTGACACAGGAACGTCAAACAATTTCGTT
>MIQA02024157.1:0-13034 GCA_001887855.2 Sclerospora graminicola
GAGCGCCTGCTCCGACAGCACACGTACTGTCCGGGACAATCGTCGCGCCTTTTTTTCGCTCGGGTGTCCACGAAGTTTCAAGACAACACGATCGTATCGCTGGGCGGGGCAGCGTCGTACGGGCCGAACCGCTCGCGAGAGCTTGCGGACGAGATGGCGGACGGCTGGGAGAGCATCATGCAGCGACATTACGACTCCCCCGACGAGACTGCTGCCTTCCTGAGCAGATCACCGCTACGGCACGGTCTGGACGACACGGCAGTTAACGCTCCAATCAGTCCGGATGTCTTTGCCGCTGCGCTGAAGAAGCTGAAGCGCGGCAAGGCCGCCGGGCCTGACGAACTCGGCAACACCTTCTATCGCGATAATGCATTGCCGCTCGCACCGATCCTTGCGCCGCTGTTCACGCGGTAGCTCGAATGCGGCGTAGTGCCGGCGTCTTTCGGAGAAGCCAACATCCAGTGCCTCAAGAAGTCAGCTGCCGCGGCCCTGCCGCTGTACCACAGGCCCATCGCTCTTCTGAACAGCGATTACAAGCTGTTCACGAAGATCCTCGCTTCAAGGCTCCGTACGCTACTGCCTGGGACAATCGACAGCGCGCAAGTCGGCTTTGTACCTGGTCGTGCGATCGAAACGGTACTCGACATCTACGCAGCAGCCAAGATTGCAGCAACGATTGACGAGACGATGCGTGGGTCGCTCGCGCTTCTGCTCGACTTCTCGAAGGCTTACGACTCGCTCCAAAGACCGTTCCTACTCGCTGTTCTCAAGTGGCTCGGTTTCTCGCGGAAGTTTGTGACCATGGTCGCCGTGCTCCACGAGAACACGACCTGTCGGTTCATCGTGAACGGCATCCTGTCACGGCGGCGTAACGTGTTGTGCGGGATACGACAAGGGTGCCCGATGGCTCCGCTCCTGTTCATCCTCGCGCTCGACAGTCTGTACAAGGTGATCAATGCACGCAATGACATCGACGGGATCGTGCTCCGTGCCGGTGGTAGATCGGAGAAGATCACCGTGTCTGGCTATGCGGACGACACCGCAGTGTACCTGCGCGAGAGTGGTGACATCCCGCGGGAGCTAGAGATCCTGGACGTTTTCGGCCAAGTGTCCGGCCTCGCCATCAACCACGCCAAGTCCATTGTGGCTGTGCTCGGCCCACACGACCCAGACCGAACAGTCGAATCGCACGGGCTTACTTTGCTCGGGCCGAATGAGCAGTGCAGATACCTTGAAGTGCAAGTTGGACAAGGTGACACGACGGCATCAAACTGGGACCGATGTCTCAAGGCGATCTGGTCCCGTCTCGCTCTAGCCCGTGAGAAGACTCACACGGTCGGACAGAGAGCGCATCTCGCACGAGCCATCGCCGTCCCAAAGATCCTCTACGTCGCGCGGCACTGCTGGCCCCCGACAGCCACTACCGCCAAGCTCCACGACCTGATCAAGGATTTTGTGTGGGGTAAGCGCAACGGAAGGCGGTCTCGCCCGTGGGTGCAAGAGGAGCAAGCAGCACTGCCTATCCGGCGGGGAGGCATGTCCATCCCGTGCATCCGGACCGAACTGACGACGCTTGCAGCCTCGACAGTCGGCAAGTGGGCGTCGTCCGCTACCACCCGAGACCTCCTCATCGGCGACATGTTGTGGAGCGGTGGAGACACAAACCCGCGATACATCACTCCGCGCTGGGAGACTGACGCGGAACCACAAATCTTCGATTCACTCTGGGTGACCGGGGCTGATGCGGTCGCGGTGGCGACTGCAGAACACGCTGGAGGAAGCGACTTGGCGACGGTGAAGAAGCGGGCGGAGCGTTTCGTAGCGAAGGCAAAGGTCAAACACAACGTCGACGGGAGCATCACGGTCGACGCGCGAACGGCAATGGACGGCACAACTCGCAACGAGATGGCCGTGGACACCATTCGTAACGGTCATTTCGACACGAGGTGGCTCGAGCACGCGTCAATGGCAAACATGTCGTGGCTACTTGACCAACGAGGAGTCAGGTACAAGCTCAACAACGCAAGTTTTGCCCGCGGCAAGGCAACACTTGGCGACACTCTCTCATGGACCTGGATCGAGTACGGCGAAGTGCGGTTCACACCCACAGACAGCATGGCAATGATGCCCATGGCGAAGTGACGGCATTTCGGTCGTTTCTGCCTCGCGCTGGCGTACAATTTTCCGTCTCTATTGCGCCGGCCGCCCGGGGGTGGCACCCTCATCTCGGATCAGAATAAAGTCCACCAGAATCATGACTGGACGTTGGATTGCAGCGGCACGACGCTATCGCACTACGACGCAGGCAAACCGTGCGACACGACTCGAGTTCACTCCATGGCGGCGTGCGACCGGGCGGCAACCCGATCTTGCGGCACTCCTGTCTGCTTCGGAGCACATCCAGCTCTCACGCGCATCGTGCAGCTCTGGGCAGGGGAGCACCGATGGCGGCCACGCCGTGGAGCCTTGCAGAAGATCATCGCCCGACGACAACAACGACAAGGTGAACAGCAGCGGGACAAGCACGTGACAGCGAACGACCATCGCGTCGTCTCACGCGGCGCGGACATTATCGAGTGGGTGGAGTTACGGAAAATACGTGCCACGCTCCCGCAGGTCACACGGACGCTGTATCGGCTCAAGAGCAACAGCTTCCCTCTCTGGAAATGGGTAGCGCAGGACAGGTCGTGCCCGAATTCCGAGTGCCCTCACGGCGTCTACGCACCCGCCAGCCATGTTCTCTGGACCTGCTCTGCAGCGCAACGACATTGGCAGCATCTCTTTGCGCTATGGGGTCGCTTCGGCGGCGTCGACGATGCCGACATCCACGTTTTGGTCTTCGCTCTCGAGCTGCCAGAACGACCGAGCAACGCGTGGGAGGCGGCGCTAACGACGCTCGCAGAGAGTGAGAAGACCCAAGAGGCACGAGCGGCGGTCTTCGCGGCCGCAAACGAGCTCTGGCGCTTTGCGGTAGCAACAACGGCTCACGCAATCTGGACCGAGCGGCTTCGACGCATGGAAGACCCGACCTTGTCGTCTGAAGCGCATCGAGCCCTCGCACAGACTAGTTTGCGGCGTGCGCTCGCGCGCTTTCGCAGCTCGACTTACCAACCCGGTGGCGGCGAAGACGGACGGGTGAAGGCTCTTATGAGATCAGCGCTCACGGATGCTCTCCTACGACACGTTGAACCCGCTCCACTGCAGGCCTTGCCGTCAGGCGGACAACCAGACGTTCTCTACCTGCTCTCCTTCGACGGAGGATCCCGCGGCAACCCGGGCCCAGGTGGCTCCGGGTCGGTGATTCTCCGAGTACACGTCCCAACGCACGCAGCGGCGATCACGTGGGTCGCGAGCATGGCATACAGCGCGAAGACGACAACGAACAACCTTGCAGAGTACAACGGACTTGTCCATGGCCTCCGAGAAGCGAAGGTGAGCGGCTTCGTGCCACTGCACGTAGTGGGCGACAGTGCGATGGTGCTCTCGCAGCTCCGGATGCACCGCTCCCCGCTCAAGCCCCAGCTTGCAGCACTCTATCGCGAGGCGAGAGCACTCGCAGACGACGTCGCGGTCGCCATCTGGGTCCATCACTACCGTGAGTACAACAAGATGGCGGGTAGAGCAGCCAAAGTCGCGATGGACACTCGAGCATCCGCTCAGGTGCTCACACCGACTTCTCATCACCTCGTCCGCTCGGTGGAAGAGGTCATGGACCAAGACGTCAACCACTGGCTAGAGACGTCGCTCGTCGCGGAAAGCGAGGAGCACTCAGGGCCGGCAATGACGGCGCGCGAGAGCGCAGCCGCAACACGACAGCTTCAACGACGGCAAGCAGCCGTACGAGGCTTTGCAGGAACGTAATTTTAAGTAAGCGGCGCAGCGACTGGATCGCGGCCGAACGGATATCTTAGGTCGGAGATCGTTCCTTAATATACCTCACCTTCATCATCATCATCATATATCTATATGATAGACACGTCCTTCATCCCGCTTCTCATATTCCTCCACATATTTTTGATCTGTGAGAGTGGAGTCACGCAACGACCTTACTCCAGGAAAGAGCAAAGCTATTGATTATGTTGCTTTCTTTCGAGTAGTTAACTACAGTGACGAGAGCTTTAGAGAAGATCTCGCAACGAGTACTTTCTACAAAAGGCGGTCCGAGTGTGAACGCGAACAATCTTAGGTTGGCATCGGTCAATAAAGAAATTATCTAACATTTCCATACTTAAGTATTTGAGTGAGCAGGGTTCGACAACAGTATTGTCTTCCGGGCAAGTTTTGCTGGATTTGTATCGCTCATTGCTCAATAGTACTTAGCCGTAATTGTTATTCGTCAGCTACGAAGTTTTTTCGTGTCATTTTTTTGGTCTGCACCTGCAATTTCGCATTGACCCATTGCACTTCCGCATGACCTTCAAGTTTCAATACACGAGCAAAATCACTACTGCATCATGTGGATGTTTGAGACCGCCATTCAAATCCGTAGCAGCTTGCGCTATGTCTTCTTCGCTGGTATACTCAATGTCATGTATTTCTTCTTCACTCAGAAAGTCATCGATGTACTCAATGATATGCATCAGGATCGTCAAAAAGTCGTCGCTGTACTGAGTTCCGCTCTGATGAAAGACAACAGACGAATCGTCGCTGTAAAATTTACTTCATCCTCGTACTCGCTTAATACTCAATAATGCGTCGTCTGATACAACGTCCTCGTCACTATGTGCGTCCAGTTCCAGCTCCCGCATCATGGAGCTTTCACTAAGTGACAGCACTCGATCCCCCTCCGAATCAAAATCATCCATACCAAGCGCGTTTTCACTACTATGATACACTGTTGACCCAGCGAGAACGAATGGGTGTCCGTCGGCCTCTAGGATGTCGCATTACTCGCATCTTTTGTCCAGGATCACGGCTGTCTTGAATATTTTGGGAACTGTAATAAATCTGCAACTGTCTAAACATTCGTCACTCTACTCGCTTTTATAAAGAGTACGAATGATGATATGTAAGAAAACATATATTGACTTAAACGTTATGCAAAAAATGGTTGCTTCGTACGAGCGATAAAGATAGCTCATTTTGATCATCTGAAGACTTGGCGATGTGGTGCATCAGGGCCAGGTCGCTGAGCAGGAATAGCACGCGCCACTGCTCTATCAGTGAGCACATAAATATGTGCCAAGAAAGTACCAGCACGAAGTCGCTCCATATAATGTTGGATAAATGGATGTGTTTCGATGTCTCTTAAAATGTCGCGCACATTTCCGTACTGAATGTACGTATTTGGTGCCAGCATCACGTTTTCGCAACGACCTCCAGCATGAAGAGCGAGGTGACTGATGATGTCATTCGTCAGTGTAACTTCTGTAATATTTGGAGGAGTTGTTGCTAGCCACGCAGGTGGAGCTGGGATCTTGCGAGTCGCACGATATGCATTCACATCTCTAACAAACTCAATCAAGGCGTTGACATCCCAGACGAATAGTAATGCTGGCTCATCTTCGGAAATCGGAACTGTCGACAGATATTTGTCTAACTACACATAAAAGAAACTGTGAGGGATTGAATAATTAGGAGAAACAATACGATACATAGCTCACCGCAGTTGAAATGTCCTCGTAAGAGAAAACAGTCCTACTTTCTTCCTTCTCTATCTTCATTGGCATCTGAGAGACGACGTGGTCCTCGATCAGAAAGGTCTAGGAAAAGTATCGAGTTTTGTTTTGTAAAAATCGACGATATGAATCATTATATTAATGTCTTGGTCAATGTAAACTTGCTCTACAAATCGAGTAGAATATTAGGAGCGAGCGACGTGGCATCCCGCGAAGATTCTCGACTCTCGAGCACTGTGTCGTTTTTACTGAAGCGGTCGTGTTACTGTCTTTTGTAGACAAGGCCAACGTACCCGACTGACGCCAGCTGTCCAATCAATCTCACAAACGACGAGACTCTTGATAATGACTCAGTTGAGGCTCGAGGAATGCTGGGAAATGGTTCTTTCGGGGTTTCGTCGCGATTTAAAACGTTGTCGTCTAAGTAGCGACCACCTTGAACTGCCGGCAGCTCCAAAGGCGATGTAATACGTTGTGAAAACACTGGAGAGTCCCAAGCGTCCTTCTCTTTGGTATGTTCGAAATCTTGCTTGGCTGCATTCGAAGCCGATGTTTTCGATCCCACGTGCAGTATCATAAACTGATTTCAGCTTGCCAGCATATCTCACTGGAGAATCTTGTTGCTGACATCGCTAATTCGATGAAGAAGCTCGCCACCGTGTCCATCGCTCGCAAATATGTTTTAACAGAGCGACATTACGAGAACAATACTGAACATTACTGGTATCACCAGTCTTTGAAAGTATAATGTAAAGTATTCAACCAATCTTTGTACTTATAGAGCGTGTGTCATCGTTATCTTCTGTGGCATTGCATTTTTAATAAATCCTTCTTCTTTGTTTTTGTTGCTAGAGCTGCCGTTGAATGTGCATGGTGGATTTTGCTGCAAGTGAGTGGAGTAGTGAAGCAATGTTCTCTATGATTCCATCTGACGTTTTCGTAGCATCAATCCGATGTACCACTACATTCAGAGTAAGTCATTTGTGTGATTCAGAAAATAGCGTGAGTGTGTCAGTACTTTATTGTTCCGCACGTCCTTTAGCACCTCTTCATCGAAAGCGTAGGCGGCGTCTAGCGAGGACGATGCGGGTTTCACTTCCTACACATCACCAGAAGCTTGTTCAAGCTGAGGCTCGTGGCCATCGATAAGGCAGCTGCTATACCACTTCCAGTCGGATGGAAGCTGCTGGGTCCCTATCTTGTTTTCATAACATCTACCATTGGTGATTACGAAGGCACTGGTCGTTCCCAAACTTTTACAGAAGCTGCGCGAGCCACAAGGAAGTGCTGATGAAGCCGCATCGCGCGCTGCTGCGAGCACTCGTGGAGATCAAAAACGTCGCAAGGGTGAACGAAAATTGCGTGAAGAGCGCAGGCAGGCAGCAAGAAATGCTGCTCATGCTGTAGCAACCGGAACTTTCTCATCCTCGGCACGTGTTTTTGGAGGTATAATTAGAAACACCAATTCGATATGCTCGTAATGATTCTGTCAAGCGTTGGCTAAACGCTCTTTTGTGTCTGGACGTGACGAATGCATTTCATCTAGCACGCCTCATCCCCGAGATTGTGAGCTGTACTACGTGAACCGTGATGCTTTGGTTCTCTTACCATAAGCTATCAGAGAGTTCCTACAGCGCATTATGGCGCTGTATGTGTCATCGTATTACAAGAATCAGCCGAACGATCTGCGCCTTTCACGTGTGTGGTTCTAAGGTTCTCACCTACCATTTACCTTTAGCACCATCGGCGATGATTTTTTTCAGCATTTAATTGAGTTCGTCCTGGTACAATACAAGCTGCTGACGCTGCCAGGATGAATAATACACTTCAGACTGGTAGACAGATCAACCATCAAAGTGGAAAGAATATCTATTGATTTATCAGCGATGACACGATATTTCCTTGTTCCAGCAAATGTTACTGTATTAAATCCAAAATCGCTGAAGAAGTGACTGATCAAGAGTGAGAAGAGTTTTGACGAGCTATATCAAAACATTTGTGATCGATCACCTTGATGTGATCTTCTCGTTAGACAAGACTGACTTTGCCCTTCTTCATACTCGAAGAGTTTTGGTCCCGCGAGTGTAGCGCACCTACTATGGACGCAAAACCATTTGAGGCTATGGGCTGATCAGTATGAAATTCTGTAAAGCAAATAGTAAACTACCTTCTTCGTCGGCTACTTCTTCCTCTTGCGGAGTACTAACAGCTTCTCGCCAATTCGGTTTGGTGTATACGTACGCTTCTAACAAGCAGTCCAAACAAATTTGGGGTTGATAACCTCTTATTCTGAGCGTATGAATTATTTTTTCGAATTCCAATACAGGAGTCATACATTGTTGTTCCCATAAAAATTCCCTTGTTGCTGACTTGATTGAAGCACCGAAGCTGAGTACTCAAAACCTACCTCTTCTCCATATTCTGCGATAAAAATACAACAAGTGTCTAGCAGAGAAAATTACCTGCTCGAATTCCGTCTGGGTTGGTAGTGGGCAATTTTATGGAAGATGCCGCTGCTCCCGAATACAGGAGCGTGAGGACAGGAAGACTGTTGGGCTTGAGCTTTACTTGGTAAGTTGAAAACTGACATTTTAGGTCCTTAGTTCGCTACTCTTATTTACCTTTAAGCCTATCCTTTCTAGAAGCTTCGTGGGGACGTTATCCTATTACGTCAGGTTGTGTAACCCGTTACTTCCTGTACTATCCAATATGTAACCTGTTACTTCAGGTACTATCCAATGTGTAACCTGTTACTTCAGGTACTATCCAATATGTAATGGTTGTGTTGCCCGGGTACGTGAGATATCAAGTCGCACGTACCCTGCGGCCTGACATCTCCCCGGACTTGACTTCGCGTTGGCGGTCTCGAAAGTCCTGTACTAGTCGATGCCAATGCGAAACGTGGCGAATAGTTTTCTCGCGTTCCCAGGTACTATCACACTCCGGGATGCCATGCCATTTTACTAGCCATTCTTTTTGGCGGCTGCGCTGACGACTACGAAGCAGCTTTTCCACGATGTGTAGTTCTTCTCCTGTGTCCGACTCTAGGATAACTGGTGATGCCTTCGGAATTGGTCGTCCCGCAAACTCAGAGACATTCGGCTTGTATGGTGAGAGTAAGTCGACGTTGAAAGATGAGTGCAGTTTCTTCATATTTCGCGGTAGCTTCAATTTAGCTACATTCGGGTTAATCATTTTGATTATCTCAAACGGTCCAACTTTTTTGGCCGCGAGCTTCGCTTTCTTCAATTCTGTGTGAGAGTTAACTGTCTTGAGTAATAGGTTCTTGGTATCCAGCAGAACTAAGTCACCGACGTTAAAGGTGAAGCTTGTTCTTTTTGAATCGTAATACTTCTTTTGCCTTTCCTGGGCTTGTTCTAGATTTTCTCGTGTCTTACGCACTAGATCTTGACGATCTTTGGCGAACTTCGAGGCGAACTCTGAGATGGGTTGTGGATCCAGACCATCGTAGTCTCTGTATTCATGAGAAATCAGATTGGATACTTTTCTTCCGGTATCGATCTCAAACGGGGTGAGCTTAGTAGACGCGTTCACTGAGGTGGCATGCGCGTACTCTACAGTACCAAGTAGCTTGGCCCAATTTTCTCCACTGTACGATACTAGACAGCGTAAAGCGACTTCTAAAACCAAGTTTTGGCGTTCTGTTTGCCCATCTGCTTGCGCCCTATGAGCGGTCGTCATGCTTAGTTTGACACCCATTATATTCATGAGACACTTCCAGAAGTTTGCTGTGAACTTCGGATCTCTATCGCTGATAATAACCTTCGGCAGTCCGTGATGACGGACTACGGCGTCGAAAAATAACTTTGCGGTGTCTTTCGAATCTGCCGTCGTATGCGTTGGTGCAAAAATCGGTCTTTTTGACAACTTGTCTACGATGACGCAAATAGCGTCATACCCTTCCGACACGGGAAGTCCAGTAAAAAAGTCCATTGACACTACTTCCCAGCATTCCTCCGGAATGGGGATAGGAATCATTAATCCTTTCTTTCGCTGGCTGTTTGACTTCCATCGAGCACATGTTTCACATGTCTCGACGTACTTTTGTACTGTCTCAAGTATCTTCGGCCAGTAGTACCATTGCTTCAACTTCATGTACGTTCTGCGAACTCCAGGATGTGCTGCTGTAGCTGCGTCATGAAACTCGTATAAAATCTTTGTCTTTAGTTCCGGTATGTCTGGAATGCATATTTGTTGCATTGCATTATCTTGTTTCAGGTATATAAGACCTTTGTCGATTATGAAGTTGTCATTCGACTGTTTGGTATTCCAAATGTTTTTAAAAAACTTGTCTTTGCGATATCCTTGCTGAATCGCTTTTCGCACTTCGTCGCTGAGATGTGCGCGCACAACGTGGAACTCGGCGTTGTGGATTTGCTCCTGAGCGACCCCTATCGGACGACTCTCCCCCCGCAACTCCACATCGTCGAGTAATAGATGGGAGACATCCATCGGAATGTTTTGAATGAGGGCAGAGTGAACCATGTGCCTGTCCAAAAGATTGAAGTCTTGATTGCAGTCATCAGTGCAGTCATGAAATACGTGCGACATATTGGGAGCTTGGAACGTTGCGATAGCATCTGTCTTCTTTGGGTCGACGCACAGACCATCTTCGGAAACCATGTGCCCCAAGAATGCGATTTCCGTGCGACCAAATGCACATTTAGAGAGTCGAGCGTAAAGTTTCTCCTTGCGCAACACTTCGCATACCGCGCGAACGTGACTAACGTGGTCCTCCATTATACAGGAGAAAATACATATGTCGTCAAGATACACGACAACAAATGTTCCTAGCTTATCGAACAACGTTCGCATAAGACGTGACCAGACACCAGGCATTCCCGATAAACCCATGGGTGCCACACACCATTGATACGTTTCTTTTTGGTTTCGGAAAGCCATATACGGTCGACTTGATGGTAACACTACCATTTGATGATATCCTTGTGCAAGATCGAGAAGCGAGAAATACTTGCATCCAACCATGCGGTCGAACAGTTCTTCGATCAATGGCAAAGGAATTTTTGCCACGACTGACATGCTATTGACATAGCGGTAGTCAATCACCCATCGAATGGGGATCTTCGAATTTCCGCTTCGTAGCCATTCGGCGCGTTTCGGGAACTTTCCGGTTGTCGGATCTTTCTTTGGAATCCCAAAAATATTAGAGACCCAGGGAGAATTGGATACTTTAATCCATCCTTTCCGTATATTCTCTTCTACAAATTGTTGCAGGGCGTCCTGCTCGACCTTCGAAAGACGGAAGGGAGCACGGGAGCTCGGAACCGCATCAGGCTTCATTTGCAACTCGAAGTTAACTGATCGCGTTGGAGGCATTTCATTCGGGAGTTGTTCTGGAAATACGTCCTTGTATTCGTCCAGAACAGGCTTCAACTCCTGCGGTATGTCCGATTGTTCAACGTTTGTCACTTTCAAGTGATATATCTCATCATAGGCTCCAATTTTTAGCTTCTCTTGGAACGTCGGACCATCTACGTCTTCGAACTTCGTGTTGTCTGCAACTTCAATCTGTTGCGTACGCCAATCAATCTGCGGATTATACTTGGTGAACCATGGTTGACCAAATATCACGTCATGTGTCCCATTCCGTGAACTGCATCTTTGGGAACTCCATACCTTCGATACGAATGGTATCTTCCACTCTCTTTGTGGGCTGACTCGATGTCCACGTTCCATCAAAACGACGGGCTTGCACCTTTTGTGGCCTTAGCACTTTTGTTGCCAAACCGGGTTTGATTAGGTTTGTTGACGCGCCAGAGTCGATTAAAATCTTGACTGATTTGTCTCCAATGACACCATTACGAACTAGTAGTCGACTCTGCGCTGGCACGTCCAAACAAGAGCTGCTTGACTCTAAGGAATTAGGTTCCTCTTGGCCTTCTGTTGGACCTTCACGGCATTGATCGTGACACGATCGTAAACAACTGTTTCCTGTTCCTCATCACGGCTGTCCATATTGTTGACATGCTGACGAGTTGTATGCCTCTGATTACTCCTGCCGGAACGATTATTTCCTCTATCACTTGATTATTACACTGTGCGGAGCGGTGATTCGGTCTACCGCACTTAAAGCACAAATTTCGGCGGCGGCATTCGTCGCGAGACGGAATCTGCACGTTGCTAATGTCCATGGGTTCTGGACCATTGTTCGATCGATATCGACTACTGTTTTCGTACGACCTATACCTTGGTCTATCGTGCGAGTTTCCTCGGGAGTATCGCTGCGGATGAGAGCGGTCAAAGTCCAACGCAACCGTAATAGCTTCGGATAGTGTTGTACAGCGACGGTATTGAACCTCCTCTCGCGTACGACCTGTAAGTCCACGTAGGAAGTACATGATCTGATCCAGATCGCTCATTTCACGGACTTGCGTGACTATGTGTCGAAACTTGCTCACATAATCAGGGAAATCTTTGCAATCGCGCTCTCTCAGATTATTCACATCTTCGCGTAGGCGCTCTTGTAAGTCAGCAGGAACGAATTCACGTTCGACTTTGCTGAAGAAATCGTCCACGTTTGTGATGTACTGTTTTTGCATCACATACCACTGAGCAGCTCCTTGCTTCAGTGTTCCACCTAAGACGGCAAGTATTCTTTGTGAAAGCTCTCGGCTTTTCCAGTCCACTCCTCTTGCGAAGAAGTACTGCTCCACTTGCTCCTTGTAGAGTTGGAATGATTCGTCCAATCTACCTCCATACGTTGGGAGCTTCACACCCTCTAGCTTGATTTCCGATAGCTGTCGGGACTTGTGAAGGTTTTCGAGTAACTGCGCTTGTCTCTCCATAGTCGCAACCATAGAGAGCAGCAGCTGCGCATGCTGATCGGAAGTCATCGGGGTGGACATTATAAACTAATGCAGTTATTAACTGATTAAGTGGTATTAACGCTTAGTTACAGGTAGGTGATTGATCTGGACTCTTCTTCTTTTCTTTGATGCTTCTCTTGACAACCTTTGGTCCGGGTTTCAAGGACGTTTTCGACTTGGTGGTCGGTTGTTGGCGGGTTGGTACAATTCTGTACCCTGGCGGCCCAGAATAAGGGACTCGGGCGGTTTCGCGTTGCTTACGCGACTGACGGGTCTTGAACCGAAGTACTGACCTTCCGTTAACCAAACTGACTTATTACCGAAACGAGACGATCTATAGCCAATTAAGACAACGACCTCGATAACGGCGGCAGTACTATTGGCCCGGTAGGATTTACAGCCAATGAATAGAAGTCCCTGCCCTCACAAAAGATTGGGACTTACGAATGGATTCTTCTAATCACTGCTCTTGAGCGGCGGCGGTGCTGCAGGGACGGCAAGCACGGCGGAAACGGCGGTACGGCAGGAACGGCAAGTACGGCGAGGACGGCGGTACTGCAGGAACGGC
>MIQA02024158.1:0-31417 GCA_001887855.2 Sclerospora graminicola
CGGACATATCACAAAATTAAGGCACATTTTCACTGGCGGGGCCTCTACCGCAGCGTACAAGCTTATGTCCGGATTGTGAAACAGGGAAGGGCCGGCCGATCATTAGAGGGCGGTCGCCTGGGAATATACAGGCTACCTATCCTTTTCAAGTCATTGCGATGGATCATATCCCGTCCTTACCCAAATCTCGAATTGGGTACACAGAGCTGCTGATCTGGACGGATTTGTTTACCGGGTTGGTCATAGCAAAGGCCAGTTCCACACGTACCGCTCAACAGGTTTCTCAAAGTTACGAGGAATGTTTGTTCAGGCGTTTCGGGGCGAGCGAGGTCATCCGGCATGATAGGGAGCCCGGATTTATGGCGGACGTATTCCGAGCCTTCAACAAGATCCTGGGACAGAAACAGAGCGCAACTATGGCTTACCGCCCGTAGGCGAACGGGAAGGCCGAAAGGATGGTCCAGACTCTGACCAGAGCCCTCAAGATGTATGTGGTGGAGGCGGATCAGTGCGACTGGGACGAATACGCGGAGAGACTGGTTTTCGCCATCAATTCGTCGTACGATCGGGTAAGGGGCGACACCCCTTTTTATTTAGCTTATGGATGGGATCCCCGATCCACTTTGGAAGCCGCCATACCAATAGGGTGCACCAGAAGCCGGGACAGAGACGCCCGTCGCTGGAGGATGGGAGTGCAACGTCACTATTCACTGGCGCGGGAACAGGTAAACGAACGCCTCGGACAAGCAACCAAGGACCGCGCCGATCGGAATAATGACCGAGCCAGAGAACACGGCATAGAGCCAGGTTCCCGGGTATGGCTGTATCTGGATCGGATCAAGGAGGGCTATGCACGGAAGTTGGCCCATATGTGGCATGGCCCTTTCCGAGTAGCAGAACTGGTCGGGGATCATGCAGACAATCTGGTTACAGCAGGCACGATTTTTTTTTATAACGTTTTCTCGATAGTGCATGTGTCCAAGTTGAAGTTGGTTAAACACTTCCCGGATCGCCCGAGTACGCGCCTGTCGGTGGAGAGCGGCCGGTTCGACTTCGACGAAGCCCTGTTGCCAGAGGATAGCTGGGACAAGCCGTTAGATCCGGATGAGTACGAAGTAGAGGAGATTTTGGATGTTCGAAATGGACGGAAAACCCGGTTTGGGCGGATCCACAGAGAGTTTCTCGTGCAGTGGAAAAATTGCAAGAGCGGTCGTGGGTGGACGAGTTGGATCTAAATTGTGGAGCTTTAATAAGAGAATTCGATCGCCGACGGGCGAGCCGAAATCGCTTCGGAGTCATGCAGACCCATGAAGAAGGTGAGGCGGAGCCAGAAAATTAGTCCATCCGGCGGCCGGATAGCAGGCACCGCCGGATCAATTAACACTAAATCAGCCAATCAACCGGCGGATGGAAATTAGTCTGGCCGGGGACCGACCGGGTTCACGAAAGTTGTTCTATATCAGTCGGATGACGTACCAAAGCGGGGCATGGGTAAGCAGAACCAGATCGACTTGGTTCAGGTGAGGTCGTGCCCCAACCGTTGTGCGGCTGTGACGCGACACAAGGGCGGCTGTGGTAAAGTGACTTGTGAATTAATTGATGAGAAGGGGCGAAGTACTTTCCAGAGGGCGCTTTCTGATTGGCGGAAAATGTGGACCAAGGGCATAGATGCCGGATGGCCGCCGCCGAGCGTATCTACCAGCGGCCGGACGGCGCCAGGCCTGGAATCAGGCCGGATGAGTGCGACTGAAGACGTGGATAGTTGGGCTAGCGGACTAGGCGGACAGGACGACCTCGGATGGCGGACGGCCGAGGGGCGGATTGGTTGGAAGGTATGAGCGAAGGGGCCTGAAGGAGGGTAAGTGTTCTAGAGAACGAAGGAGGCACCCGGATCGGACGTGGAGCTGCCAAGGAAGTGCTAACGCCAGCGGCAATTGAGCTTAGATGGATGGCCATCCGGCCGGGCTGGTACCAACTAGGTTCGGTGTACCGGCCGGGCTGGTACCATTTGGGTTGGGTGTACCGGCCGGGCTGGTACACAAAAGAGCACTAGATCGGAGCTAACCGGGCTACTTCGGGTAAGACACATGACTGTCGAGCCGGCTATTTGGGGTAGGTTACACAAAAAGGGAGTATTGGATATAGGGATAAATCAGTATACGTTTCGCTTTCTTAGACACAAGTCGCTTTTATTGGTTCACAGCGGAGGGCTAACAAGGTCCCCTCTTGCTGCTATTGGTTTGCCCGGGGAAGGTTAAGTTAACCCACCGGAAGTCCCCTGACCGGGAGTCGCGGCGTTTCGTATACTCACCTCAAGTCGCCCGTGTTTTGAACACGGTATATTAAGTATTGGGAAGTGGTAACATTTTGGCCTTCTGTGGAAGATTGTGGAGTTATATTTGGATTCCCCTTTACGTACACGTTTGGATTTACCCTTCATTATCATTGGTTTGGCTGGCCGATCGATTATTCTCGGTCCAGCCGTCGCAGTATACAAAGTTCAAGTATATTGCCAGTCGAGCTCCCCGGTGACGATTTCCGCCCAGGAGCTACCCCTAGTCCTAACCCTCATCTCCCTATTCGACGGACTTTACACTTTTCGCCCTAGGGTCCACCAAGAGAGCGCAACCGCCAGTACTGACGGGTACACAAGGTGAGCTTTCAACATGGAACACCCGAGTCGTCACGATCAAGCGGATAGAAGTGACCGATCCAGCCGGCCGGATGCCGGATCGGATCATGACTCGGATGGACGGAGTACCCCCTCCGACAGTCAGTCGTCTGGGCCCCCCGTGGGTGTTCGCGTCTCAGAAAGAATTTCTGAGAGCGACTACACCACAAATTTGTACTCCATGTGAACACAGTGTGGCAAACTACCCAATGGCTCAACTTGTGTCGTGGCACATCTGTGCGCGTACCTAGTGACCACGTTCATTAACTAGCTCCAAGCTGGACGAAATTCACTCTAAACATCAAATGAAGCCAAATACGGCGATCCTTTAGCTCAGTGGTGGTGGATTTCATGGATTCGCGCTACTGCTTGGCTGGATTTCGTGAGCTCGACACGCACGATGGACTTCTCCTTGTTAACGATTCTGGTCCTCGCAAGAGATCCGGACACGTGCACCATTGTGGTATAGGAAACGGATGGGCAAACTGAACGCGTTAACCGCGTTCTCGGAGACATGCTGCGTTCATACGCGCATGCCTTCGAGCAGTGGAGTGACTTTCTGCCACTCACCGAGTTTGCAATAAACAACTCAGTGCATGCTTCCACGAAGCATACACCGTTCTACGTGAATGCCTTAAGGCAGCCGAATGGTATCGGATTCTCCTTCGTCACGTGCATTTACGTGTAGATGGCCTGAGCCGTGTCGACAATCCAGGCACTCTTCCTCGCGAAGTTTTTCGAAACGATCTCGTCGTAGGGCATGGTCTACTTATGTACCAAGTGTGGTGAAGTGGTTTCGGAATGAATCAACAAAGTACACCTGACCGGGGCTGTCTTTGATTGGACCAAATTGCTGGTCAGGATGGCCCAAATTGCTGGCCGAGTTAATCGCAAAACCAGCACTAGTCAGAGCATCAATTTTGAAAACCAGCACCTGCCGTAAAACAAGCACATCGTGGTTTCAAAGAAAATAACACTCTAAGACCCAATGCCCCTGTACCTTAAAGAAGGTACAACTAATCTTTTAGTATGTGACGTGCGGCACAAACCGATCCCTTCCAATTGTCCAAAGCTCCCGCCCATAAGTACGACAAACGTACTGGTATTGATGATTAAGTATTATTTTAGGGCTGAATCTCAGCGCAAGGGAGCAAGCGCTCTGCAATTTAGTAAAGTTGTAAAGTAGTGCATGTTAAGACATGAGACACAACAAAAAATAAACTAGCAATGTCACACCCTGAGGTATCCCCATTCCACAACTCCACAGTGGGGAAGTGTAAAGGATTTTCGTAAAGATTCGGGCGATTTAAACGGAATAGCTGTATCGCTTTTAAGAGGATGATTTACCCAGTGTTTCCACATGATACACGTGTCTTGTAGTCGTCACCACTCTGTCCTTCAAAAGTAACACTTTATATCCCTTTATCTCGTCGTTCTTCCCGAGGCAATTTCTGCTGCTGACCACTCGACCGAATCATCACGTCAACTGATCGGGCTACCTCGATGTTTTCATACTGACCATTTTGAGCATCCTCATCAGAACACTTCTGAATTACAAGCAGCACGAAATACACAACGAAGACAACCACAACAGCAGACACCACCTGTTACCAATGACGAAAAAAATAAAAAAATAGAACTAAATCTTCGGACCCAGAGTCACAAAACGTCCAAAAAACTCAAACTTGAACTGATAATAACACGTCCAGGGTCGGAACAATTGATCTGCGGCTACCATAAAGATAAATGGATCGCAGAGAGCCCGTTACCATTGCGGTACGGTGTGTTTTTTACCTGCTTCCGTAAGAGGCCGGCTCGCACGACAGCGACACGTGGGGTTCTGCAGATCCCATACGCCGGCTCTCTTCCAAGCCTTGTACGAAGTGTGACTGTCCAGGTTAATGATCCCGGCCTAAAAACTCCTGAAGCGATCGCCCAGCTGAGACAGATTATATGGAAAAGGCGGAAATTTCTCAAGGTAAAAGGCAATGCTCTACCACCTGTAGTGCAGTGGAGCCGATTTCCAGACCGAGGGCCGTGGTCATATGAATTCAAATTTCCACTGACCAGGACGACCAACTATCGGAGGGTTATTCCGTCGATCCTCGTTTATGTCCAGATAGACTGATCAATAGATCGCGGGAGATGTTATTCGCACCCCCTCCAGGATATTCACATACCCTGTACCATAAATCAGGTACAATGTACCGTAATAAATAAAGCACAAGCAGCAGCAAAAGGGAGTGGAACGATTTACCTCAGTGTCGTCGAAGTCGGAAGACAGCAGTGATGAATCAGAAGGAGAGAGTACATGTAGAGAGGAGGACAAGTCTGAATCGGACAACGATTCGGATAATTCTTGGCCGCTTCGTCTTCGTCTTCAGAGGATGATGACAGCATGCCAAAAGAGCCGTGCTGTTGGCTGAAGCAAACACCTGTATTAACAAAAGCCAGTGAGTATTCAACCGTCAGCAGCAAAATCACTTCATTCATCAACTTTGAAAAAGCCGGTATACATGTACACTCTGTCAAACTTTTTAAAGTTACCTTGTGGGGAGCAGGCGACATTTTGAGATACATATAGCCTAATTCTTATGATAAATGACCATGCCAAGTGAATAGTTCGTGGAATCTTTTGTAGCTGATTCGTCGTGTGGTTGGTGTCACCATTGGATTTAAAAATACAAATATGGAAAAAAAATAAGGGAGCCACCCCTTTTTGATACGTGCACACCCTGTACCATAACGTAGGTACAACGTTCCGTTAAAGAATGAAGGTGACGTGAGCACAACAGGAACGTGTAGCAAAAGGGAGTCCACTCAAAAGCTGACAATATCTTCTTTTCGTTGACCTGCATCAAGCTAATTTCTTGGTACTTACCAGGCGCTCAAATGATAGACATTAGAGGTGTAGTCGCCAACAATGCAAAAGCTAAGAGCTGCGAGGGCTATCAAGAAAACAATTAAGGAACATTAATAGGCCAAAGCTTCCGAAATCGATATGCGTTAATGCTTCGATATTACCTGTAAATTGTTTGACCCTCTTTTGTAATGAACTACAATCCTCTAAAGTATGTTAAAGGTTGAGCTTAGATGTTGTTCAACGGCATCTGGTGTTAAATAAAGAAGAAATATATAATTGGAAGAATGAACGTTTTTATACTCGCTATGTAGTTTGTTGATAACAGGTTGCTGGATGGTCTTGCTATGAAAATAAAACTTTTTAACTCGGACGACCTAGACCTCAATCGCGTCCAAGCGACCTGGATATCTAAATTGAAATAGAAAAAAGAGTGTTTCGAATAGGGACGGAATAGATGCTAGGCTACCAAGGAATAATAGTTCTGTAACGCCGAGTCAGATTTTGACCAGCACGCAATTAGTAATACACAGGCTAGTCGCAGCTCTAGAGTCTGCCTGAATCTATATTGGTACATTTTTTTTATTGCCAGAGTTATCAAATATTTATACAAGCTAAAGTGTTCAAAAATATAATGATTATTTATCAGCTAAGTTTTCTTAACCTGTGTCAATTTTCTTTCGATCTCTTCTAATTCAGCAAGGCGTCTTCAGATATTAGCGGGATCGAGTTGCAGGAGGCCCCCGCCAAATACAGCTCTGCTAAGCTGCTCTTTGTACGTTGTACCTACTTTATGGTACAGGGGGTGTGCACTTATCAAAAAGGGGGTGTGCACCTAGTGGGTCCCAGAAAATAATTTAATATAATATTACTTTTAAGAATTAATAACTAACCAGAAACCTCTTATAACTAAATCAAAAAAAAATATTTTATTTAAAAAAATAAAAAAAATAAAAAAAGAGTGTAGTTGCTCTACAGCGAAAAGTTTGTCTTGGTCTCAGGCTTTTAAGTAAACGAGTTGTTGACGAACACCATAAGAAATGAAATTCATCATCCCCAACATGTAGACTGAGACCGGCGACTCATTCTATTAGCAGAAGAAACAGCCTACCATCAGTTTAGCGCGAGCACGCCCATCCAAGGCATGAGTTGATGAGAATCGACGGAATGCAAAAGAAGGTAACCTACCGAAGATTGTTTGAAAGGATCTTTGTGCCTGTCACTTCGACTCGCGATTCTTGACATGTCTCATCGAACGGCGTCGTGCGTATCCAGTTCACAACCATGGATTGATATAGGGGATTCGTGGAAGTCTTTGGTAAGGTAAATCTGCTGTTGTTGTCCTGTCAGTTGGCTCAGCCATTGAGCAGCATAATATTGAGACGATCCATCCATAAACTCCGGTACATTGTACCTTATTTTATGGTACAGGGGCGAATATCCCGAATAACAACAGCCATTGAGCAGCATAATATTGAGACGATCCATCCATAAACTCCGGTACATTGTACCTTATTTTATGGTACAGGGGGGTGCGAATATCCCGAATAACAACTCCCGCCCAACCTGTTCTGTCTAACGTACTTTTCTTCGTAGTTATTAGGTATTTCTGATAATTGGCTGGCCAGATCAGTCGAAGTTCCCGATCAGTACCTTTTGGTGCTTTAATTCAGTGTCGAATCCTCACCCGTCATCTCTTGAAGGTTTCCGCCAGAGGGCACCCCCGTCTCAAAAAGCACCATCCATCGACCTGATCGGCAAGGTCATTTACATCTAGAGTCTACCTCGGGAGTATAGTTCCAGGACAAATGGGTACACAAGGTGAGACTGAACAAGACACAGATTGGTTTGTCTATCATCATCCATCATAAGATCGGAAGGGATATGATGAACCAACTGAATGTGACCTGAATTTGTGGAGCATTGCTGCGAGAAATTAAACGTGAAAACACAAGTCGCAACAGTTGGAGTCATGCAGACCCAAGAGGATGACGACCGGAACTCATAATATTACCAGTCTATCTGCACTCGCCGGCCGAACGAAAGCTGGTCGGAAGACTGATCGGTCTGGAATCGATGATTTCTTAGCTGTTATACGTTGCATATGACGCCACAAAATGGACTACCACGTTCAATTATTTTGGGTGAGCACAGAATAGTCATTTTCTTTTCGAAAGAATGCCTCTTCCACGATTCGTCCATTCAGTTTCAGACCGCTCTCCATCAATGGCTATTCCAGCCCCAAAGGGATTTGCTATTGTCAAGCAAATAGACCAGTATAGCATTCATTCCACACACTGGGTTATAACGTCGATCAGCTGTACGTTGCTGCGGTTGGCTGTCAAATGTGCTGGGTTCTATGATTCTTGGGTAGGCACGACGTGTCGTATACAGTAGACTACATGTACTGTACTCGCGAGAAAGGACATTCTCGATGACGTCGAGATGAAACCAGACGATGCAGTAATTAGGACCTAGAAATCCGCTGACTTGAAGGCGCTGGCTGTCGTCTCCAAATTTTTGAATCTAGTATATCCGTCATTGGTTCGTGAATCAAAATCGGCGAAAGAAGCGCTGCGGGAGCGCTTTGTATTGCATAATAGCGTTTAGCTTCGCAAACAGCTGCATGAGTTTCTGGTAATCAATCACTACATCTGATTTGCTGGATCACTTGCTGAATTTTGATGATCGTTCTTTCCGGTTCGAGTATAAAAAGCTAATAATTTGTCGAGAGAATGTGACGCTAAGAAAAAAGATTTGTGTAGAAATGGATCCAATGAAATGTTACGCCGCGAATTGGAGATAAGAAGAAGCATTTTCGGTTTCTGCCTAAAGCGGAAAAAAGTAATAAGCGATAAAATAATCCTTGCGAGAGTGGTACACGTCAAAGTGTGAAGAAGGCACATTTTAGTGAAAACCGTATCGAAAATGTCAAGAGCACGGGTTGAATGTCTAGAATATCATCAGTTCTAACGTAATTAAATTTAAAATGGCACGCGTGATTACGAATTATAAAGTAGAGAACAAAAGAGCAGGCATGTTTGTTTTAGCCATGCTATGGTTTTCGTCAAGCAAACACAAAGCATTAGGTATAAGCGAAAGATATGCTCACATTTATTCTCAACGGCATGAGGAGAGAATTTGCCCATCACCGTCATCATCATCTATCTGCCGGTAGAAGCGATAGTGATTAAGCGGGAATGACTACGGAGCGTGCAAAACATTACGTGCGAATGCACAGAACGGGCATGAGGGTAACCGACAGGGTGTTTGCTCAGGTAGACATTTTGGGTGCAGTCTTTCTAACGGACATGAAGATGATGCTATTGGTTCTACGGAAGCATCCTTGTTAGCGCTCGCCTCGCCAGCGAATTGTGATGAATTTATGGTCCGTCTTTGAGAACGGATACAGTAGTTGCATTCTCCCATTGCTCTAATCAACTACGAAATGGAAAAATTACCTCTGATTTGCGTACGCTACAGTATATCTAAAAGACGTACTCTTACGGTAGCGCCGAGGTAGGAATCGAAGGCAGAAGAGAACGAGATCATTTTTTCTGCTGTATGGCAAAACGGTGAATTCATTTTTCAACTGAAACGATTCGATTCTTAGAAAGTAGAGAACGAAAACTCGAATATGTTTCGTTTCTGTTCCTCCTCCAGGTTATGACGCTCTAATCTCCGTATACCATTTAGTGTAGGCTTCGGCAAATATCGATGCGTGCGAGTCCATTTCCAGGTCTATGACGTTCATCCACACAAAGAGCTCTAGAGGGTCTTTATGTTGTGCGATTTTCTTGAACAATTTATGCAGTTGCGAAGTATCCCACTGTAAATACTCTTTGGCAGCTTCCTCCGGCGTATTTTCAAGTCGAGCCATTGCGCCGAGGCGCGCCCACCAACCTCGCTCTTCCGAGTCCTTGCTATATGGTTTGTCCTCACTGACAGCAACATATGCCGCTTCCTCAGCTTTGTTTTTTCCTCTCAGCGACCTCTTTGTAGCACCAGTATCGACGCTTTCGTCAAATGTATTCGTCACAAGGGCAACATCATTTGGCGTTGTGTTCCCGATCGTCACGTCCGTGGTCGCCACTGTTACGTGTCTCCATCCACCCGCAAAGATGATGGCTACTAGGAAAGTAGGGCAAAAAAGTTTCATTGCAGTGCTGTCTTGATCTGGGTGAATTGTAAAGTGGAATGACTTATCAGGTGAAAAATAACATGCGATGCAAGGATTGTAGCTGTCGTATATACCGTAACCAGAAAAAATGGCATCTTGTCTCGGAAGTGGACATAGCATACGCAAATATAGAGAAAGTCTGTCCATCGTCTGTTGAATATAGCAGCTCTTTTAAAGCTTCGTTACCAAGTCAAATTTCTAGCTCCAAAGCGAACAAATGACTTAGTACCTACCATATTTATGGTTGTTGTTCTATTCGTCAAAGTGCAATAACCACTCGCAAACAGCGTTTGATAATACCAGCCAACAAAATGCGCTATCATGAAATCGAAACCTTGCGGCAGAAAATCTGTTGAGTTGCCTTTCTTCAGCTAAAATCCTGGCCTACAGTATTACGTTCGTACGAGGTACGAAGAAATGCATTACAAGCGCTCAACTGTGACACGTCTTAAACGCTATCGCCTTTTACCGGCAGATAGAAGATGATGATGGTGATGATGATGGGCATATTCTCTTCTCATGCCGTCGCGAATAAAAGTGAGCATATCTTCTAATTCTTTTTGTTAGCTTGACGAATACCATAGTATGGCTGAAACAAACATGCCTGCTCTTTTGTTCTCTACTTTATAATTCGTAATCACGTGGCCATTTTAAATTTAAATACGTTAGGACTGATGATATTCTAGGCATTCAACCCGTGCTGTCGACAATCGATACGGTTTTCATTAAAATGTGCCTTCCACCTTGTCGTTTGCAATCGTTTCTATCCCAATATGTTGTTACTTATTACTTTTTGCGGCAATATCTCCGATAATAGCATATGATTGGCCACCATTTAAAAGCTGATGCATGTACTGCAAAAAACATTTTCTTAGCGTCACATTTTCAAACTATTAGCTTCTTATACTCGAACCGGAAAGAACGATCATCAAAATTCAGCAAGTGATCCAGCAAATCAGATCCAGTGATTGATTACCAGAAACTCATGCAGCTGTTTGCGAAGCTAAACTCTATTATGCAATACAAAGAGCTCCCGCAGCGCTTCCTTCGCTGATTTTGATTCACGAACCAATGACTGGTATACTAAACTCAAAAATTTGGTGACGACAGCCAGCGCCTTCAAGTCAGCGGAATTCTAGGTCCTAATTACTGCATCGTCTGGTTTCATCTCGACGTCATCGAAAATGTCCTTTCTTATAGTTGAGCTCGAAAAAAGTAAAAAAAAAGTAGGAATGAGTTTGTATCTCATCTATCTCCACGGTCGACCGCAGCGTCAGTACTGTCGTCACGACGCCAGTCGTTAACACCAGCCGTCTACGTACTCCTCATGGTCGAAAGCGATCTTGTCACTTTCAAGTTATTCTTAGCAAATGTGCTTCCGGAGACCATTCCAGCCCGTCTCCACCCTCTAAAACCGGTTCTCATGTAATTTAATGCAAATCTCACGGAACAAGATAATCAGAGCAACTAACTAACTTATACATACGTCACGTCGTGTCCACCCAGGAACCTAGCACATTTGGCATCGAAAACGGCTCATCATCTACAGTGCCACATAGTACCTCCCAACGGCCAACCGCAGCAACGTACAGCTGACTTTATAACCCAGTGTGTAGAATGAATGCTATACAGGTTCTTTTTGCTTGACAATAGCAAATCCCTTTGGGGTTGGAATAGCCAGGCTGCTAAAAATGAGGCATGAAAAAGTATAGAATGCCTAATCCAAATATTTCAGAATGCCTCTTTTGACAAGAAAAATTTTGGACTATTTTTACCCAGGAAACGCACAGTTGTCAAGCCCAAGTGGGTCAATGCGCTTGTGGGATTGCTGCTTTATCTGTCAGTTTAGTAAGTCTACTTTGCATAGTCGGCAGGCTAAAGTTGTTGTAAGTTAGCAATAGGAAAATGCCCCTATTCTTTCTAGTATTTTTTTCACTGATCTTCACTCTATATTACTCACATCCTTCACCACAATCTACCGTCATTTTGAATCACTGCCACAAACTCGGGCGCATCTTTAAACCTGATTGTAGCACAAAATTTGCTGGTCGATGCACCTATCGGACGCACGGGTAGCCTCCCGATGGATAAAGTGCTGCTGCATTGAACACGTCGTTTTCATCAGAATCCGGTACTGAGAACGTAATTGCATCAACACGAGCTTCAGCATGCATATCTGCATGGGAATCTCTACTGAGTGCCGATCAAAAGATGAAAAAGTTCTTCGCGGTTCCAACATGGTAAGATGATGAAAGAGGAACGAAGTCACTGAAGGGGCCACAGATGTTCAATTAAAAATCAATACAGAAAGCACAAGCATCCAAACACCAAGAGCAACAGAAAGGAGCAAAAAATCGTGTTCGCTTCAAAATTAGAAGCGCATCGCAAATGTTTCTTTCTGTCGAGGGAAAAACCTACAGGGGGATCTCATTTAACATAAAAATCCAAAGCAGACCCCCCTGTCGGTTTTTCCCTCGACCAAAAGAAACATTTACGATGTGACTCAACTTCAACATACAGTCTGTGGTTGATCAAGCTCTTAGCAGCACTTTTGCTCAAAATTCAGCCAAAAAATTAGGCGAGGAATCTTGAGGCCCAATGACGAATATTTTTCGGGAAGGAAATAGATCTACGTCTTGATCCGAGGAAAAGACGCGTCGATGGTGTCGGTATAACGTATCCAATGCGGGATGGTACGAAACCTACACATACCCAGGGCGAAAGTGGACATAATGTCTGTAATGGATGAATAAGTCAGTTGGGCTCGACGGTTTATCGGTAGGCATAAGGGGAAAACGCGCGCCTTCTTCCTCCAGTTCAACATGGTTTAGCAAAACACTTACTTGGTTTATGCTGCACGAGTTCCTTTTTTTTTCATGCAATTTTGGATGCCTACCTAATATGGTTTGCCAGAATACCTATTTTCCATTAAATTAGGTAGATAGGTACTTTTAAGAGGCCTGTCTATAGACCAGTAAAAGCGATAGCGATGAAGGGGGAATGACTACGGAGCATGCAAAACATCACGGGCGAATGCACAGAACGGGCATGAGGGTAACATGGGAGATACACTGGTACACTGTACCGACAGGGTGTTTGGGTGCAGTCTTTCTAACGGACATGAAGATGATGCTATTGGTTCTACGGAAGCATCCTTGTTAGCGCTCGCCTCGCCAGCGAATTGTGATGAATTTATGGTCCGTCTTTGAGAACGGATACAGTAGTTGCATTCTCCCATTGCTCTAATCAACTACGAAATGGAAAAATTACCTCTGATTTGCGTACGCTACAGTATATCTAAAAGACGTACTCTTACGGTAGCGCCGAGGTAGGAATCGAAGGCAGAAGAGAACGAGATCATTTTTTCTGCTGTATGGCAAAACGGTGAATTCATTTTTCAACTGAAACGATTCGATTCTTAGAAAGTAGAGAACGAAAACTCGAATATGTTTCGTTTCTGTTCCTCCTCCAGGTTATGACGCTCTAATCTCCGTATACCATTTAGTGTAGGCTTCGGCAAATATCGATGCGTGCGAGTCCATTTCCAGGTCTATGACGTTCATCCACACAAAGAGCTCTAGAGGGTCTTTATGTTGTGCGATTTTCTTGAACAATTTATGCAGTTGCGAAGTATCCCACTGTAAATACTCTTTGGCAGCTTCCTCCGGCGTATTTTCAAGTCGAGCCATTGCGCCGAGGCGCGCCCACCAACCTCGCTCTTCCGAGTCCTTGCTATATGGTTTGTCCTCACTGACAGCAACATATGCCGCTTCCTCAGCTTTGTTTTTTCCTCTCAGCGACCTCTTTGTAGCACCAGTATCGACGCTTTCGTCAAATGTATTCGTCACAAGGGCAACATCATTTGGCGTTGTGTTCCCGATCGTCACGTCCGTGGTCGCCACTGTTACGTGTCTCCATCCACCCGCAAAGATGATGGCTACTAGGAAAGTAGGGCAAAAAAGTTTCATTGCAGTGCTGTCTTGATCTGGGTGAATTGTAAAGTGGAATGACTTATCAGGTGAAAAATAACATGCGATGCAAGGATTGTAGCTGTCGTATATACCGTAACCAGAAAAAATGGCATCTTGTCTCGGAAGTGGACATAGCATACGCAAATATAGAGAAAGTCTGTCCATCGTCTGTTGAATATAGCAGCTCTTTTAAAGCTTCGTTACCAAGTCAAATTTCTAGCTCCAAAGCGAACAAATGACTTAGTACCTACCATATTTATGGTTGTTGTTCTATTCGTCAAAGTGCAATAACCACTCGCAAACAGCGTTTGATAATACCAGCCAACAAAATGCGCTATCATGAAATCGAAACCTTGCGGCAGAAAATCTGTTGAGTTGCCTTTCTTCAGCTAAAATCCTGGCCTACAGTATTACGTTCGTACGAGGTACGAAGAAATGCATTACAAGCGCTCAACTGTGACACGTCTTAAACGCTATCGCCTTTTACCGGCAGATAGAAGATGATGGTGATGATGATGGGCATATTCTCTTCTCATGCCGTCGCGAATAAAAGTGAGCATATCTTCTAATTCTTTTTGTTAGCTTGACGAATACCATAGTATGGCTGAAACAAACATGCCTGCTCTTTTGTTCTCTACTTTATAATTCGTAATCACTTGGCCATTTTAAATTTAAATACGTTAGGACTGATGATATTCTAGGCATTCAACCCGTGCTGTCGACAATCGATACGGTTTTCATTAAAATGTGCCTTCCACCTTGTCGTTTGCAATCGTTTCTATCCCAATATGTTGTTACTTATTACTTTTTGCGGCAATATCTCCGATAATAGCATATGATTGGCCACCATTTAAAAGCTGATGCATGTACTGCAAAAAACATTTTCTTAGCGTCACATTTTCAAACTATTAGCTTCTTATACTCGAACCGGAAAGAACGATCATCAAAATTCAGCAAGTGATCCAGCAAATCAGATCCAGTGATTGATTACCAGAAACTCATGCAGCTGTTTGCGAAGCTAAACTCTATTATGCAATACAAAGAGCTCCCGCAGCGCTTCCTTCGCTGATTTTGATTCACGAACCAATGACTGGTATACTAAACTCAAAAATTTGGTGACGACAGCCAGCGCCTTCAAGTCAGCGGAATTCTAGGTCCTAATTACTGCATCGTCTGGTTTCATCTCGACGTCATCGAAAATGTCCTTTCTTATAGTTGAGCTCGAAAAAAGTAAAAAAAAAGTAGGAATGAGTTTGTATCTCATCTATCTCCACGGTCGACCGCAGCGTCAGTACTGTCGTCACGACGCCAGTCGTTAACACCAGCCGTCTACGTACTCCTCATGGTCGAAAGCGATCTTGTCACTTTCAAGTTATTCTTAGCAAATGTGCTTCCGGAGACCATTCCAGCCCGTCTCCACCCTCTAAAACCGGTTCTCATGTAATTTAATGCAAATCTCACGGAACAAGATAATCAGAGCAACTAACTAACTTATACATACGTCACGTCGTGTCCACCCAGGAACCTAGCACATTTGGCATCGAAAACGGCTCATCATCTACAGTGCCACATAGTACCTCCCAACGGCCAACCGCAGCAACGTACAGCTGACTTTATAACCCAGTGTGTAGAATGAATGCTATACAGGTTCTTTTTGCTTGACAATAGCAAATCCCTTTGGGGTTGGAATAGCCAGGCTGCTAAAAATGAGGCATGAAAAAGTATAGAATGCCTAATCCAAATATTTCAGAATGCCTCTTTTGACAAGAAAAATTTTGGACTATTTTTACCCAGGAAACGCAGTTGTCAAGCCCAAGTGGGTCAATGCGCTTGTGGGATTGCTGCTTTATCTGTCAGTTTAGTAAGTCTACTTTGCATAGTCGGCAGGCTAAAGTTGTTGTAAGTTAGCAATAGGAAAATGCCCCTATTCTTTCTAGTATTTTTTTCACTGATCTTCACTCTATATTACTCACATCCTTCACCACAATCTACCGTCATTTTGAATCACTGCCACAAACTCGGGCGCATCTTTAAACCTGATTGTAGCACAAAATTTGCTGGTCGATGCACCTATCGGACGCACGGGTAGCCTCCCGATGGATAAAGTGCTGCTGCATTGAACACGTCGTTTTCATCAGAATCCGGTACTGAGAACGTAATTGCATCAACACGAGCTTCAGCATGCATATCTGCATGGGAATCTCTACTGAGTGCCGATCAAAAGATGAAAAAGTTCTTCGCGGTTCCAACATGGTAAGATGATGAAAGAGGAACGAAGTCACTGAAGGGGCCACAGATGTTCAATTAAAAATCAATACAGAAAGCACAAGCATCCAAACACCAAGAGCAACAGAAAGGAGCAAAAAATCGTGTTCGCTTCAAAATTAGAAGCGCATCGCAAATGTTTCTTTCTGTCGAGGGAAAAACCTACAGGGGGATCTCATTTAACATAAAAATCCAAAGCAGACCCCCCTGTCGGTTTTTCCCTCGACCAAAAGAAACATTTACGATGTGACTCATTTTCAACATACAGTCTGTGGTTGATCAAGCTCTTAGCAGCACTTTTGCTCAAAATTCAGCCAAAAATTAGGCGAGGAATCTTGAGGCCCAATGACGAATATTTTTCGGGAAGGAAATAGATCTACGTCTTGATCCGAGGAAAAGAAAGTGTTGAGCTGGAGGAAGAAGGCGCGCGTTTTTCCCTTATGCCTACCGATAAACCGTCGAACCCAACTGACTTATTCATCCATTACAGACATTATGTCCACTTTCGCCCTGGGTATGTGTAGGTTTCGTACCATCCCGCATTGGATACGTTATACCGACACCATCGACGCGTCAGAGTTAGCTGAAATATACATGTGATTATACAGTAAAAATCTACACCTCGGGTCATCGCAGCATTGCGAAACAAAATAAGCAACCCTTTCTACCGCGTGCTGCCAAATCATCACCGAGGGGTTTTTGAGCCACCAAACCAATATTTGAACCCGATTTTCAAAAATAAGCAAAAATATCTTATAGGCGACGCGCTTATAATTGAAGCAATTTTGTGTCATGTACCCAGGTCGACAGCATCGAGGACATTTTTCTATCCCCAGTTTTTTTGCACCAAAATGTAGATCAGAGTGCGTAGCTTAAAAAAGGGTCTCCGACTCTCTGGTTAAATCAGAAACGCTGACCAAAAAATCCCTTTTTTATTTTCTGAGTACCCACTAGCCGTGTAACGAGACTACCATAATAGCCAATCCGGTGACTGTGTTCAGGTAAATTCGACCAATCATATGCTTCAAATTACAGATAGGATCTACTTACGGAAGCAATACCCGTTTTTAGCTGCGGTGAACCCCATTTTATTGGTCACTCTACATATATTATAAAAATTATTATGTATTACAGTATATGTTTTCTTGTAGCTCAAATCGTGGGTTCTGATTGGCTTTGAAAGCATTCAGGTTAGGGGGCTTCTGTAATTATAAGCGAGTTTCAAGCGCATAGCTCCTAAAATCGCCACATACGGAGTTATTTGAACTCGACAGGTATCCTGACAACTTTAAATTAAACAAAAAATAGCAAAAAAAATATAAAGAAAAATGTCCTCGATGCTGTCGACCACTGTCAATAAGATATACTTTAGAGTAAGTGTTTTTGGTACAAGGATTAGTTTAAAAATTGACGTTAGATGTTGTTCTATTCTTTAAGCAACAAGAAAAGAATACAAATTATTATATGCTCCTTATTTGCTTGAAAATAAATGGCTTGCTGGCTGGTATCCAAGCAATCCAGCAAACCGAGGGCCACCAACATGCATAAGCTATCAGGACCAGTCATTTAGACTGGGCCGCAACCATTCATTTTATCTATGACTTAAAACCATTCATTTCCTTATTGCATATTGTATATGAGTTATACTAAAACTAGGTATAACATGTTTGCGCAAGTAGGATAGGCGATACCATTAGATGTGGGTTACTCCATAAAAGTAATGGTAAGGAAAAACTAAACAAATTCAGTCTTTAATTTTCCGGCAATCCTCACAAGTGGTAGCACTTGTTGGTCAACCTCGCTGCTCGCCTTCGCTGCTCGCTTTCGCTTGGCGTCTTCGCTGTTCGCCTTTGCTTCCAGCCTCTCCTGCCGCTGCGCCTTCCGCCATCGCCGGTCGTTCGCTTCGCTTCCTCGGTGCTATCATCGGGATCTCTCTCTCGCTTGCTGTTTTTTGTTTTGGCTGGTGGTGTTGAAGCTTCAGTTTGGCGTCCTTGATCCTGCTTCGTGTCGCTCGTCGTGCGGTGTTTTGCTTGCTGTTATTTGGACTCGCGCTTCCGTCGTCTTCGTCGCGCGCCTGTTTGCCTGCCTGCGCTTGTGTTCTTCTTGCTTGCGGTTTCTGTTTCGTTTCGCTGCCTCTTTTGGTGCTGATGTTGCCGCTTCTTCTACGTTGCGTGTGTTTTGCCGCTGCTGGCGCGTCCGATTGTGGTTGCGTTTTCGTCGACCCGTGTGCCTTTTTGACTACTCTTTTGCGCTGCACCACTGCCTTGCACGGGATTTGGGACGCTTGCGCCTTGTTTGGACTGCTGATTGGACGAAGAAGTTCCGCGCGTCTGAGATTTCGTCTTTGGTGGAACTCTGCTCGTAGCGTAGGAATTTCCGCTCGCAGTTTTATCAAGTAATAAAGCTCCATCCCTTTGAAAGCGCTGTCTAGCGGCTTTGAGTGTGTTGCCTTTACACACATTTACTGTGAATCTAAGGGTCTGCTCCGCAGATAGAGCCACTTAGTCTGTGTGAAGTGGGGTACGGCTTGAAGTTGCGAAGCAGTTAATTCATCTGGGATAATGTTAAACCTTTGCGCATTAAGCCGTTAATAGGCTAAGTAAGTCGTTAAATGCTATGAGCAAGAAGAGAAAAGCTGAAGAAAAGATTTCATTCGGTTGCAGCAACGCTTTCATGTTTGACGGTGGGGAAAATGCTGAAGAAGAGACTTATAACCTCATCGTGTCGTTAAAGAAGACCCGGCGTATCGCTAAAATCCTGTAAAAGGAAATTACAAAGGAGAAGGCCATTCTTCGTAAGCAAGGGACAACCTTTGTCGGAACCTCTACACCAAGTCGACGTGCTTCTACCAGAAGTTGAGCGCACACTTCTTAAGGATTTTCGTTATAATTAACCGTGACCTACATAAAATAAAGAAACCACCTAAATTTTACTTTTCCTTCTCGATCATGGCTCAACCGTTCAATGCCAATCTTAGGCAGCAAATGATGCGGGTGCTCCAAAGACAACAGGAGCTTATCAACACATGGTCTGCATCTCAGCGAGAAGGGGTTGAGAAAGTAGACGGGCTTCGAATGCCGACTTACAGTGGACGAAGTGAAGAATCGGCGCGACCTTTTTACATGTAAATTCACCAATACTTTAGCGCCCGCGGAACAAATTGGAAGAGTGAGAGCATGGCCCGGAAAATACTTGCTGTCCCGGGGAGCTTATTGCAGGGACCAGCTGCGCAATGGTTCTTGCGTCATCAAGCCGAAATCCAATCGGTGGAACAATTATCATCGCAATAGAGAACGAATTTTTTCCTGCAGATCTACAACACAGTCAGAGAGATGATCTTCACCGGCTTAAGCAAACCAATTGCGCCGGGCTAGTGGACTATATCGCAAAATTTAGGCAAATTGTTTCGCAAGTCACAGAGATGACCGAGTTCGATCAAATCATATATTTTCAGCGGGGACTACGGCAGAGAACTCAGGAAGAAGTTCGGTATCGACGTAGTACAACTTTAATGGGAGCCATTACTGTTGCGCTTGATTTTGAACGCGCACATCGGATGGTTATAATAATCACGCCGCCGCACATCCTCGTCCTGGTCCATAATATGGGGTCAGAGAATCTTCCCAGGATCCTTAGCTAATGGAAATCGACCATGCTCAGCCATTTCAACGGTCATCCCCATCTCCGCATCAACATCACCGCTCCAACCGACTTAAGAGCATGTAATGCAAGAAACTCGGATATACAATCCAGCAGTGTTATAGGCGACGAAACAGGCAGGCTACTAACGACAACGATAACAATCCTGCTCGTGCTAATATTAACTTTTTCGAAAATGACTCTGACCATGAATCCGTGGAAGAAGAAACGGTCGCCGGCACATCACATGAAGTTATCACTACACTAAGTGAAGCGGATTTTGCACCCTTTACGGGTAAACACTTAATCGTCAAGAGCGGTTCTCTTGACTATCGTGCTGTCAATATAATGCTCGATTCTGGAGCCAAATGTAACGTGGTCAAGCCAGGTTTGCTGCGACGTATCCTTTCTGGAGTGACAATTCAAGTTCTCGTTTTGACGGCACTAACACGACAGTAAGGATCTTCTGGTGTCATAAACACAAAAAATCGCCTAGGAACAACGTTATGCGTTTCCTAAAATATTAAAAAAAGTGAATAAAAGTGTTGCCAATATATCCTTTGGTGGGTATCACTTTTCTGACGTTCCTGTCGTTGAGTGGCCAATGAACGATTCCCATGATGTAATTCTGGGCAAGCCTTGGTTTACTACACATGAGCCGATCATCAATTGGCGTACGCATCTCGTTTCATTCGACAGTGGTGAGCTCCCACAAGATGACGTCATAGCCCCGGTCCTTATTTCCTCTGTCGAGTTTTCGAAAAAGTTAAAGACCGCCCATTACGAAGAAATTTTTCGAATTAAAATTTGTCCGGTTTCCGAAACGGAAGTGCCTTGTGAGCCAAAATTAAAGTCGTTGCTCGATTCATTTACAGATGTCTTTCCGGTCAAACTACCGGATTCGCTACCTCCGCCTCGTTCAGTGGAGTTTGAGATAAACATGCAACCAGGCG
Source organism: Sclerospora graminicola (assembly GCA_001887855.2). Classification (NCBI taxonomy): domain Eukaryota; phylum Oomycota; class Peronosporomycetes; order Peronosporales; family Peronosporaceae; genus Sclerospora; species Sclerospora graminicola. Next base: position 20,540 of record MIQA02024158.1, read on the forward strand.
CTCGACCGAGTAATCGTCCACCGTTTCGACTCTCGAAAGTTGAACAAGAAGCCTTACAGAAGTTCGTCGAGAAGAATCTTTCCCGGGGGTGGATTGAATTATCGGACTCACCCTGGGTGTCGAACAGATTTGGCATTCCCAAAAAGGACCCAACCACAGGAAACAGTTTGTCGCGCTCAGAATAAATACGTTCCAGGAACTCCAATGTTCTGTTACGTTGGGTTATTGACTTCCGTTATGTCAACTTCCAGTCAGTTGTACCCAAAATTCCATTTCCCCGAATCGATGATATATTCGATAAGATGCAGGGTATGAGCTTTTTCACAGTCATCGACTTGGCCCAAGGTTATCATCAATAGCAAGAAGTACACCGCGTTTCGTACGTCTAACGAGACCTATCAATGGTGCGTGGCTCCTATGGGCCTCGCGGGAATGCCTGGCATTTGGTCACGCTTAATGCGTATTCTTTTCGTGAAATTCCCATTCGTGGTTGTCTATTTGGATGACATCTGGGGGTTATCTTGATCTTATGATGAGCATTTGGAGCATATAGCTCTCGTTTTTGCCGCCTTACGCACCGAAAAACCTTATGCACACATCGGGAAGTGCAAGTTTGCACGCAAGGATGTCACCTTTTTGGGACATACGCTTTCCGACAAAGGGTGGGCTGTGGATACTACCATTGCGGCGGCAATCGTGAAGTGGCCAACACCGCTCTCCGTCAAGGGGTTACAAAGTTTTCTGGACCTTGCGGGCTATTATCGCCGCTTTATCCATCGGTTTACCGACATAGTCTTCCCGTTTAAGCCATTTGGTCAAAAATAATACGCCATGGGTCTGGACCGCCGCACAAGACGCCTCCTTCTTACGGCTGAAGGCTGCCCTCAAACCGGCACCTGTGCTGACCTTGCCCACCTTTTCTCGCCTGTTTGTTCTGACGACAGATGCTTCCGGGCCGGGGGGGTTATCCCAATTTCTGGGTGGTCACGCTCATCAGATAGCTTTTTATTCCAAAACGCTCGGCGTGCATGAGCTTAACTGGCCTGCTCACGAAAAGGAGTTCTTTGCCATCAAATCTGGGTTGGACAAATGGCGTCATTATCTCTACGGTCATCAATTTGAGATTTTACTGAAAATAGCGCCTGTTCTTGGCTGCTTCACCACCCTAAAGTCTCTCACAAGCTAGCTCGGTACTTAACCACGTTTTTCAGTACACGTTTACGATACACCACATTAACGGGGCATTAAACGTCGTAGCTGATGCGCTCTCGCGCCGGCCTGATGATACATTGGCAACGGCTATCCGCTTTCATGAGTGTGATTTCAATTGCCAACAGCGGGGTTCGCGTTTACATTGTTCTCCCTCGGAGCCACCTCTGCCCCGGGAGGGGTGTGAGGCCATGAAAGTTGCTGCCTTATTGGCAGCGTCGTATATCGGGCTGTCACCAGACATTTGTAAGATGTTTCAACAAGGTTATCAAAGGGATACAGAATTCAAAGAGGCATGGTATCATCCGGAAACTAGCTCACTGTTCATGAAAAACGATGAGCTACTGTTTTTGAGTTCAGCGAATAAGCTCACGCGCCTTTGCGCTCCAAACAACAATCGCTTGAGAACTCAAGTCATATCGGAATATCATGACTCATGTGGTGTAGCCGCTCTCAGAAATTCTCCCTGAGACGCGAACACCCACGGGGGGCTCAGATGACTGACTGTTGGAGGGGGTACTCCGTCCATCCGAGTCATGATCCGATCCGGTATCCGGTCGGCTGGATCGGTCACTTCCATTACCTTGGTCGTGACGACTTGGATGATCCATGTTCGAAAAGCTCACCTTGTGTACCCGTCAGCACTGGCGGTTGCGCTCTCTTGATAGACCCTAGGGCGAAAAGTGAAAAGTCCGTCGAATAAGTAGACGAGGGTTAGGACTACGGGTAGCACCTGGGCAAAAATCTTCACTGGAGAGCTCGATTGGCAATATACTTGAAATTGTATACTGCGGGGGTTGGACCGAGAATAATCGATCGGCTAGCTAAAACGATGACAATAAAGGGGTAAATCCAAACGTGTATGTAAGGGGAATCCAAATGTAACTCCACAATCTTCCACAGTAGGCCAAAACGTTACCACACTTTCCAATACTAGATATAACCGTGTTCAAAACACGGGCGACTTGAGGTGAGGATACGCGACGCAGCGACTCCCGGTCAGGCGACTTCCGGTGGGTTACTTTGACCTTCCCCGGGCAAACCAATAGCTGCAAGAAGGGACCTTGTTAGCCCTCTGCTGTAAACCAATGAAAGCGACTTGCGTCTAGAAAAGCGAAAACGTATACTGATTATTATCCCTATGTCCAATACTCCCTTTTGTGTAACCTACCCCAAATAGCCCGGCTGTATAGTTATGTGTCTTTCCTATAGTGGTCCACTTAACTTCGACCGTATGCTCTTTTGTGTACCAGCCCAGCCGGTACACCAAACCCAGCCGGCACACCAAACCCAGCCGGATAGCCAACCATCTAAGCTCACTTGACCGCTGGCTTTAGCACTTCCTTGGCAGCTCCACGTCCGATCCTGACGCTTCATCCGTCTTCCGCAATGCTAAACCGTCTTCAACCTTCAAACCATCCGCTCCTCAGTTATCCACCGTCGACAGCCATCCGATCTACCTCCAGCTAGCCCGGGTACCAGTTCCTTCATATCACGCCCACCTGGCTTGATTCCGTGCCTGGCAACCTTCTGCCGCCAGAGAATACATCCAGCGGCCACTAGACTACGCCCCATGTCGTCCGGTCCGGGCATCCAGCTAGGGCCAACATTTCCACCAATCAGGTGGGTGCTTTCACTTCCCATTAGTCCGGTAATTTTTAAGTCACTTCAGCACACTCATAGCCGCTCATCCTGGCACTCGGAGAACATTCTTGCGTGTTGCACAATGGTATTATTGGAAATCGTTGCACAAAGACATAAAGGAATATGTCAAAACGTGTGAAACCTGTGCACGTTGGAAGCATGACAACCAAAGAAAAGACGGATTCCTCATGCCAATTCCAATTCCTTATGCATGTTGGCAAGTGGTGTCCATGGACTTTATCACTGGGCTTCCTATTTTAAATGAATTCGATGCCATTTTAACGGTTTTCGATAAGTGATGCACGCAGAACTCGCATGCAATATCACCACGAACAGCGACGTCTCGTATTCGTGCATCCCTACCAAACACTAGTAAAAATAAGTCTTTCTTAGCTTGTGCTGGTCACATCAACACCATCGTCTCATCAGAAACATTTCTGACGACGACATGATTGAAGTGTTATTGGATATCAAAGGCTCAAATCGATACGTCACTGTGCAGCAGTGGATGGCAACACCTGGTCACCTGTAAAAGCAGCATCAGGAGAATTGATAAGGACGCTAGAGTAGAGAAAATTTGTAGTGCAAGAAGAGATAAAGGTGTTCCCACACCGGGACTCGATACCTGGGTCTGCTGGGGGAGAGCAAGACTATCCTAACCGCCTAGACTATATGGGAAGTCTCTGATCTTAGCCTCAGCTTTCAACGTATGCAGCGGTGCACGTCAAGGATGATGCTAAAAAAGGGCGAAAGTGTTTTTTGACAGTGTAGTGCGTCACCATTGTCTTCCAGAAGTCATCATCAGCGATATTAAGTTTACCTCAACGTTTTGAAAATCTCTGATGACAACCATTGGTGTTCGGTTAAGTATGACCACCGCCCATGGATCCCAAGCCGATGGACAAACAGAACGACAAAATTTAGTTGTCGAAGACGCTCTTAGATGCATGGTATCATACCATGGCACCGATTGGACAGAGCACCTGGGAAGTATCGAGTACGCCCATGCTACACTCGTTAGCGCATCAACAGGATACTCTCCCTTCGAAATTGATACGGGAAGGAAAGAACGGACACCATGGGAAAAATCGCTGGAGTAAAAAAATCCCCAAAAGGAGATTGACGTACAAGCTAAAGCGTTTGTGGAAGCTCGAGCAAAGATCATCGAGCAAGCTCGTAAAAATCTGCTTAAAGCCCAAGCTACGCAAAAGCACTACTATGACCAAAAACGCCGCCATAATCAAGTCGAATTTAAGGTTGGAGATCTAGTAATGTTGGATACGCGTATAGTATCGTTGAAACACGCCGCCAAAGACATGGAAACAAAACGGGCAAAGTTTGCGGCAAAAAAGATTGGGCCATTCGAGATAATAAAGAGGATAAATCCAAACGTGGCAAGACTCAAGTTACCACAAAGTATGAAGAAGATCAATCCAACATTTAACGTGGATGTGCTGTCAAAATATGAGCCAACGCCCGAGAGGTTTCGTAGTCGACCTATACCGAAAGCGTCCAAATTCGTGGATAACGACACCGCGGATAACCTTCAAGTTATCGAGCGCCTATTGAAGAGAAGTCAGTTTAATCGCCAACCACACTGGCTCGTCCAATGGCATGGAGAAACAGAAGAAGAAGCAAGTTGGGAGAAAGAGAAGAACATTCGCTATGTCTCCCACTGGAAGGATCTCGTCGCCGATTTCAAGCAGCGTCAACGAGAGATCAAATCGGGGAGGATGTCAGGACCAGTCATTTAGACTGGACCGCAACCAGTCATTTTATCTTTGACTTAAAAACCATTCATTTTTCTTATTGCATATTGTATATGGGTTATACTAAAACTAGGTATAACATGTTTGCGCAAGTAGGATAGGCGATACCATTAGGTGTGGGTTACACCAACAAAACTAATGGTTAGGAAAGGCTAAACAAAATTCAGTCTTTCGGCAATCCTCACAAGTGGTAAGCAGTCTGGGCTTTTCCGTCTTGAGAATAAAACTTTGAAGTCGGATGAACTACTCGTGTTCTTCCTATACTTTAAACAATTGCGTCCGGGCGATCTAAAATCTCAGATAAAAGCGAATACGGACCTCTTCAAAAAAGGATTGATTATAGGCTGCCAAGTAATAATAACTTTTGTAACGCCGAGTCAGTTTATGACCAGGCTAGTTACAGCTCTAAAGGCTGCCTAAATCTATATTGGTACGATTTTATTACCATAGTTATCAAAGATTTATAAAAAAACAAGTTGAAAAAATGTTCAAAAATACAATGGTTAGTTTTTCTTGACCTGTATCAATATTTCTTACGATAACTCTACTTCAGCAGGAGCGTCTTCAAAATCATTGATATCAGCGGGATCAATTTGCAGGAAGCCCCCGCCTTTGTCATCATTCTTTATGGTTCGTTGTACCTACTTTATGGTACAGGGGGCCAACTGTTTTGTAATTTTTCTTCACCTAAATTAGTCTGTACCAGACTAATTCCGAACCCAGACTAATTACGGTGGGAGGAGTAGTTAGTATCTTGTTCCGTGAGATTTGCATTAAATTACATGAGATCCGGTTTTATAGTGATACTGACTGGTGGAGACGGGCTGGGATTGGCTCCGGAAGCTCACTTGCTAAGAATAACTTGAAAGTGACAAGATCGCTTTCGACCATGAGGAGTACATACACGGCCGGTGATAACGACTAGCGTCATGACGACACTACCGACGCTCCGGTCGACCGTGGAGATGAATCAAATACAAACTCATCCCTACTTTTTTACTTTTTTCGAGCTCAACCATAAGAAAGGACATTATCGATGACGTCGAGATGAAACCAGACGATGCAGTAATTAGGATCTAGAAATCCGCTGACTTGAAGGCGCTGGCTGTCGTCACCAAATTTTTGAGTTTAGTATACCCGTCATTGGTTCGTGAATCAAAATCGGCGAAGGAAGCGCTGCGGGAGCGCTTTGTATTGCATAATAGAGTTTAGCTTCGCAAACAGCTGTATGAGTTTCTGGTAATCAATCACTGGATCTGATTTGCTGGATCACTTGCTGAATTTTGATGATCGTTCTGATAGAAGTCACGTTTCTTGGAAGTCGTAGGGGCTTGTAGGAGCGAAGGTCAACACTCGGAGAAGAAGACCGGAGCGAAGACCACTTGAAGGGAAGAAGGAAGATTCTGAAGTGATTTTATTTATGAATGATTAAACTAACTAGCCTATGACGTCATTCTATGACGTCATTCTATGACGTCATTCAGTGACGTCATGCTATGACGTCAGCTACAACTAGACAATGTACGAATATGCAATATGCATCCAATCATTTGTTGCATCCAATCACCAACACTCTTCACATCGTGTGTTCGCGTTGTAACGGTTTTGGCAACCCTTAATAGCAACCCTTAATACGTTCTTTCCGGTATAAAAAGCTAATAATTTGTCGAGAGATATTGTCGCAAAAAGAAGTAATAAGTAACAAAATAATGGTATAGAAACGACAAGGTGGAAGGCACATTTTAATGAAAACGTATCGAATGTCGACAGCACGGGTTGAATGCGTAGAATATCATCAGTCCTCACGTATTTAAATTTGAAATGGAACGTGTGATTACGAATTATAAAGTAGAGAACAAAAGAGCAGGCATGTTTGTTTCTGCCATGCAATGGTATTCGTCAAGCTAACAAAAAGAATTACGTATAGCGAAAGATATGCTCACTGTTATTCGCGACGGCATGAGAAGAGAATATGCCCATCATCATCACCATCATCATCTTCTATCTGCCGGTAAAAGGCGATAGCGTTTAAGACGTGTCACAGTTGAGCGCTTGTAATGCATTTCTTCGTACCTCGTACGAACGTAATACTGTAGGCCAGGATTTTAGCTGAAGAAAGGCAACTCAACAGATTTTCTGCCGCAAGGTTTCGATTTCATGATAGCGCATTTTGTTGGCTGGTATTATCAAACGCTGTTTGCGAGTGGTTATTGCACTTTGACGAATAGAACAACAACCATAAATATGGTAGGTACTAAGTCATTTGTTCGCTGTGGAGCTAGAAATTTGACTTGGTAACGAAGCTTTAAAAGAGCTGCTATATTCAACAGACGATGGACAGACTTTCTCTATATTTGCGTATGCTATGTCCACTTCCGAGACAAGATGCCATTTTCTCTGGTTACGGTATATACGACAGCTACAATCCTTGCATCGCATGTTATTTTTCACCTGATAAGTCATTCCACTTTACAATTCATCCAGATCAAGACAGCACTGCAATGAAACTTTTTTGCCCTACTTTCCTAGTAGCCATCATCTTTGCGGGTGGATGGAGACACGTAACAGTGGCGACCACGGACGTGACGATCGGGAACACAACGCCAAATGATGTTGCCCTTGTGACGAATACATTTGACGAAAGCGTCGATACTGGTGCTACAAAGAGGTCGCTGAGAGGAAAAAACAAAGCTGAGGAAGCGGCATATGTTGCTGTCAGTGAGGACAAACCATATAGCAAGGACTCGGAAGAGCGAGGTTGGTGGGCGCGCCTCGGCGCAATGGCTCGACTTGAAAATACGCCGGAGGAAGCTGCCAAAGAGTATTTACAGTGGGATACTTCGCAACTGCATAAATTGTTCAAGAAAATCGCACAACATAAAGACCCTCTAGAGCTCTTTGTGTGGATGAACGTCATAGACCTGGAAATGGACTCGCACGCATCGATATTTGCCGAAGCCTACACTAAATGGTATACGGAGATTAGAGCGTCATAACCTGGAGGAGGAACAGAAACGAAACATATTCGAGTTTTCGTTCTCTACTTTCTAAGAATCGTATCGTTTCAGTTGAAAAATGAACTCACCGTTTTGCCATATAGCAGAAGAAATGATCTCGTTCTCTTCTGCCTTCGACTCCTACCTCGGCGCTACCGTAAGAGTACGTCTTTTAGATATACTGTAGCGTACGCAAATCAGAGGTAATTTTTCCATTTTCGTAGTTGATAGAATGCAACTATCCGATTTCAAAGACGGAACTACAGTCTCCCATAAATGCATCACAATTCGCTGGCGAGGCGAGCGCTAACAAGGATGCTTCCGTAGAACCAATAGCATCATCTTCGTTAAAAAGACTGCACCCAAACACCCTGTCGGTACAGTGTACCAGTGTATCTCCCATGTTACCCTCATGCCCGTTCTGTGCATTCGCCCGTGATGTTTTGCATGCATTCCCCCTTCATCGCTATCGCTTTTACCGGTCTATAGACAGGCCTCTTAAAAGTACCTATCTACCTAATTTAATGGAAAATAGGTATTCTGGCAAACCCATATTAGGTAGGCATCCAAAATTGCATGGAAAAAAAAGAAAATTAGGAACTCGTGCAGCATACAAATTTTAAGATAAACCGACCAAGTAAGTGTTTTGCTACCATTGTCGTGCATCTTCTGCCGCTCATTCTAGATGCTCGTATGAAGAAAAATATACCTGCGCAATTTGTCCGTGGATGATAGTGTTGAAATGCTTGACCACAGGAAAGGATTGGATACCCCGCAGCTGGAGTGGTGACTGTTGGTGGGCAGCAAAAACTAAGCAATGGGCGTCATGTCGTGATGATTGCGGCGGGTACAGGTATCACAGGTGATCCGTGCTATTGTGGAAAAGTTCAAGATACGGCGAAGATCACGCTTGTAGACTGTAACCACTCGCTAGCCACATCATCGCGCGCACGCAGTTGGAGCCGCTTACTAATATGTTTACCGAGTGTATGAAGGTCTATCACATCCTTCAGGAAGCCAGTCAAGATGATTTTAAAGAGCTCGGATCGTTTCAAACCGGGAAGCGGATAGATACGAAGATGGTTGCGGAACTACTACCAAAGGCCTCGCCTGATGTGGCTGTTTTCCGCTGCGTCCCACCAGCTTTAGACGAAGCTGTTAATGCAATGTTGAGGAACATTGAGGAAACCAAATTTTTCTGTTCTAAGCTGGCGAAACACGCGAATGATCTTGTTCGATCGATCTTTATTTTCTAATTAACTTGTGGAAGATACAATGCATCCCAATGCAATAATTGCTAACGAGATCGCGCTTCCGTTTCTATCTCATATAGAATTCATGTTAATCGGGTAGATGTCATCAAGACTCTCCCAAAATGTAAAACGAAGAAGCACACATATTAAGAATTTCGTAGCAACAGTTTAAATGACGCAAGTGAGGATAGAAAATCGTTTCAGCTGTTTATGCTGCTGCAGGATAAGAAACAATTTCGATTGCTGTAACATAGCCAATGCGCCTGTTACCATTCAAAAACTGCTTGGCAGCATATGCTGCCAACCATTGCATCGCAACGCAAGCGTAAGGCAAAATGTAGCCTGGAATGACCATAAACACGTGCGACATGCCTTCATGAACGTCCACTTCCCAGTTAGTGGTACCATCAGCTTAATCTTTTGCCTCCACGCGCTGCATGTTGAACGAGAATGTCAAGAGTTGCAGCTTAAATGAATAGGGGCGGGGGGGGCTTTCAGGTCACAATGCACTGGTGACGCATCCACCCACGTACTAGGCCATTATAAGTCGGGTGGTCGATAAACCACCTCGGGCTATTATAACCAGCGGAAGGACGCAGTGCTGACTAGCACAAAACATTAAATCGAAATTTTATAATACCAACTTCATCTTCGTCTCCAATGAGACCATCAAGTGGACACATTACAATTGCAGCCAATAAAAAATCGCAAATTTGCTCTCCTGCCTGAAAGTCCATCACGAACTCGTAGAAATGTCGATAGAACGAGTCCACCACCAGCACTGTCACCAGCCAAGATGATCTGCGATGGCTGCAGTTTCTCGTGCTGCAGCAAGTACTCATAAGTGCTGACGGCACCTTCCATCGGCACGGGAAGCTGATACTCCGTTAGTTTACGATAATTGGCAAGAAAAACCACTTGCAGAAATTCGTCGCAATAGTTAATCGAGTGTCGCGCCATTTTGATTCTGTACAACCCTTCTAGTGGGTAACACATGAAAATCCCAAATGCACTTCAAATATAGGAGCGTCGCCTTTAAGATATCGACGTCTATAAGATATACTTTAGCTGGATTGCTTGGATACCAGCCAAAACGTCAAGCAAATAAGGAGCCTTTAATAACTCGTTATTCTAATTATTCTTTTCTTGTTGCTTATAGAATAGAACAACACCCAACATCAATGTTTAAACTAAACCTTGTCCCAAAAGCTCTTATAATAAATTTCCAACCCAATAGAAACTATCCAGCTGCATTCTTGCTTTATAACTGACGAGAATACTAAGTATGATAACTTTTTTGCTATGGGGCGTTTATAATCACCCCCAAAACCATAGACTCACCCCCAAATTACAGTAGAACACATATTAGAAAACGAGCAAAATACACAGGCAGATGTTTTAGAGGATAAATATAAAAGAACCTATTCCTTGCTTCTTGTCGTTTTGCTTATGACCGTCGATACGCATTTTGTCTTTAAAAGATCACCTTATCCATATGATGCCGCGTGCCTTCGGAGCAATCCGGGCTAAAAGTGTGGTCGTGCCATGGATCGTAGAACGCAACAAATTCAGGGGAGGAGAAACGGAGTAGCTAAGTATTCAGGGGATGCTGCCCATTCTGGGCAAAGTTCAATTACCGTAAGATCTGGCGACCTTATTTCATGAGCAATGTCGCGGTGGCGATGAAAAATCTAAACGAATTTGTCGACCCTGCGAATTCCAACACTAGCAGCAGCCCCTTGACTTACAGTGAGCGTCATGGAGATATGTGCGCTATCATGTGAGGTCACTCTATTGAAGTGGCAGTAGCTATTCTTCTGACTGAACCGCTTCAGCTATCTATTTGAAGTATACGCAACATGACGCACCTCATATCGCTGAACCGGCGTGCTTTAAGCTAGCAGAGCGAAAACCAGTATATATCGACGTAATAAGTGAAAAAAGGCCAAGTCATTTACAGGTACTTTATTTTTGAGGCGTAAATCTTGCCTATGAGGACTCGAAAGT